>JAVJHY011793846.1:0-37265 GCA_035593235.1 Phascolosoma agassizii
TTAATCCTGCCAGTTCTGCCGGACCCTGTATGATCTCCGGGAATTTTCTCTCAGACATTGGGTCTACCAGTGTTACCTGGTAAGCAAAATCATGTGAGTACGCAGGACTCTGCAGAACTGGGTGCGTCTGAAACTCCCCGAGAAAATCCGAGCGCATGGTTGCGATGACCATGAGCCGCCCACCTGATTGTTCAAGTGCACCACGCAGCATATGCAGAAAATCTTTTGTGGCATCAGGCCGGCTGTAACCAAATAACTCCTCCGCCTGATCGATGACGAGAATAACCTCGTCGGCCCGGAGAGTCTGCGACTCGACCGAAGCCACCGCGGCCCGAATGTCGTCCAGCCGATCCATCGTGTGGGCACAGATGATGACTGCTGTCGAAGGGGTTCCCATACCGTTGCTCAAGATAGCGGCCGCGTCGGTCAGATCAAGCCGAGTTGATGGGTTAGTTGTGGACCAGCATGGCCCATGATCGCCCGGGCCAGGAGGTCGGCCGGACAGCACAAAGCCCGGATCGCCGGCCGTTGCCGGTGATCCGGGCTTCAAATCGTTCAAACCATGGTCAGTACCACTTGCCCTTGGCGAATCCTCCGAATCCCATCAAACCGACCAAGGTGATTATGAAGCCCAGCAAGTTCTGACCATCAACGATCGGCGACCACAGAACCAACCCGAGAGCGGTGATGATGGCCCCGATACCGACGCCTGCAATCTTCATGTCCTTCATAGTTACACCCTTTGCATTCAAAGAATTTCCGAAGCGCCCTAGTCGAGACGCCAACCTTACGTCATATCAGTTGTTTCGACACGCAAACAACCGCTTCGACAATAAGCCACCGACTAGTCAACATGTGCCAGGCCCGCCTTAACTCGTCGGCCACCTCATCATCAGGGGCTAGCATCTGCGGGGAACACGACCCCGCCCAGGACGGTGCCCCATACGTTGATGTCCTTCAACGCCATCGGATCGATCCCGAGCGGGTCTTCATCCAGCACCGCGAAGTCGGCCAGCTTTCCGGCCTCGATGCTGCCGACGTCGTGGTCCATCTTGATCTGATGGGCCGCGCCCAATGTGATGGCATGAAGGGCATCGGCAACCGAGATCTTCTCGTCTTCGCCCAGGACGTCGCCCGATGCGGTGACCCGATTCACCGCACACCAGGCGGTGTGGAGGTGGCCGAGCGGGGTCACCGGGGCGTCGGAGTGGATCGAGAACGAGACACCCTCGCGGAGCGCGGTACCGCAGGCGTCCATACCCCGTGCCCGCTCAGGGCCGACTGTGAAGTCACGGTGTTGGTCGCCCCAGTAGAACAGATGGTTGGTGAAGATGTTGGCGCACATGCCAAGCGCCGACATCCGCTTGTACTGCGCCTTTGTGGTGAGCTGGCAATGTTGCACCGTGTGGCGATGGTCCCAACGGGGGTGACGCTCCAGGACCGTTTCCACTGCGTCGATGAACACCTCGGTGGCCTGGTCTCCGTTGCAGTGGCAGTGCACGGTCAGGCCCTGTCGATGGAATGCCTCCACGATGTCGGCCATCTGATCCGGAGCGGTCAGCCAAATGCCGTTCTCCGGGTTGCCCTCCGGCGGGTTGTAGTAATAGGGCCAGCTGATTCTGGCGGTAAAGCCCTGGATCGAGCCGTCAAGGAACAGCTTGACCACGCCGTACCGAAGCTTGTCCGTCGAAGCCAGGTCGGCGGCAACGGCAGCCAGGTCGGCCGGTTCGGCCTTGCGGTCCCGGGGCAGCGACGAGGCCCGCATCACCCGAGCCGGGAAGGCGGGGTCTTCAACAACCGACGACCAGATCTCGTTCGAGTCGCGGTCCAGCGGCCCACTGGCGAGGTCGATGACGGTGGTGTGGCCGGCGTTTCGAGCCTCGAATCCGAAGTTCCAGAGCCCTTCCGGTGTCTCCCGGTTGCCGAGGGCCACCTCAAAGGCCGCAGTCGCCAGCTGAATGGCCGCCGGCTCCTGGAGTTCACCGTTCGGCTCGCCGTCGGCCCTGCGTCCAACGCCCGGGGTCTGGCTATCGGCGGTAATGTTCTCCACCTGCATCAGCGCACTGTTCACGGTGGCCAGATGCCCGCTTACGTGGTGCACAAAGATGGGGCGGGTCGCCGAGGCCCGGTCGAGGTGGGCGGCGTACATTCGCTCGCTGTCGAAGTACAGCGGATCGAGGCCCCAGGCGTAGAGCAGCGCGTCATCTGCCACGCCGTCGGCCCGCATCAGCGCATCGACTTCGGTGAGCCGGTCAATCACTTCATCGATGCTGCGGCATCCGTCCCACGTAGTGCCGTCAGGGGCCCGCCGGGGAAAGAATCCGACATAGGGATTGATCCATACCGCGCCAGTGCCGGCGTGGCAATGTGCTTCGACAAACCCCGGCATGAGGACGTTGTCGGCGAAGCGATCGTCAACGGTGTGGTCACCGCTCCCCCACCCCGCCAGCTCGTCGACTGAGCCGACGCCGAGGATTCGGTCCCCACGCACCGCCACCGCCGCGCCACTTGGGTTGGCCGGGTTCATGGTGATCACCCGTCGAGCGGGATAGATAATGGTCTCCGGAGCTGACTCGTCGGTCTGCGACATATGTGGTCTCCTGGCCTCTGTCGACTGTGCGAAAAAGAAGAACCGACTGCGAAAGATACTGTGCTGTCAAAAAGTGCCGTGCTGTCGATAGTTGTGGCGACACTAGCAGGACCCACCTTTTCGAGCAGGCCCGCGCCCGGACAACAGCAAGGGCTCTCGCAGGGCTTGTGAACAGCAAAGCGGGGAGCGAGGATGGAGGGCCTGTCGACGGAGGAGATGATGGCCAACAGCAGCAACGCACCGAGTGCGCCGATAGCGGTAACCGTGATAGGCGGCTACCTTGGCGCAGGCAAGACGACCCTGGTGAACCACATACTTCGCACCGCCGATCAACGGGTCGCGGTGCTGGTCAATGACTTCGGTGATGTCAACATCGACGCCGAGCTCATCGAAAGCGCTGACGGCGACACCATCTCTCTGGCCAACGGTTGTATCTGCTGCAGTCTTGTCGATGGCTTCGCCGCGGCGTTGAGCACCATCAAAGAGCTTGACCCTCTTCCCGAGCGGCTGGTGATCGAGGCCAGTGGCGTTGCCGATCCCGCGTCGGTGGCAGCCTATGGCCACAGCCCCGGGCTGGCCCTTGACGCCGTCATCGTCCTGGTGGACGGCGAGACGGTGCAAAAGCGGGCCGTTGACAAATACGTCGGAGACACCGTGCTCGGTCAGCTTCGATCGGCCAATATCGTGGTGTTGAACAAGCTCGACCTGATCGACGGCGTCGCCGCCGAAGCTCTCAGGATCTGGCTTGCGGACAAGGCCCCGGACGCGGTTGTGATCGATGCTCTGCATTCCAAGGTCCACCCGTCGGTCCTGTTCGGCGAGCCGACAGACAGTCCAGATCAGCCACTGCTCGGCGGTCCCATCCATGGGGGCGATACCAGCGGGCACGACGGCCATGACAGTGAGCATGACGGCCATGACAGCGGGCATGACCACGGTTTGTCCCATGCCTCCGACATCTTCGACAGCTGGACCTGGACCGGCGAGGCCCCGCTTCGCCGGAGTCAGATCCAGGCGCTCATGGATGCACTGCCCGATGGCATCGTGCGGGCCAAGGGTGTGCTGTCGGTCATCGACGACGGCGATGGCGGCGTCTCCGAGCCTCGATCGATGATCCTGCAGCGGGTCGGCCGTCGGTGGACGCTTCGCCCCGCTCGCAGTTCTGGTGAGCCCGGGGATTCGCGCTGCGTTTTCATAGGCATGCGCGATGCCATCGATCACCCATGGATCCTTCGCCAACTTCAGTAACCCGCCGCACCGGCACTAGCCGTCGGTGCCGGTGAATCGTGGATCGCCGGTCATCAACTGGAAGATCGATGTGCCGCAGATCTCAAAGGTCATGAGTTCCGGCGTGAGCTCGGCAGGCGGCACATTCGCTACGTCGCCCCAGGCCTCATGTATACATGTTGCGGTGGCCTCGTCGGTGGCGAAGGCCTCTATGATGTTGGCGATCCCAGCCGCCGGATCGCTTCGATCGAACCCGTAGCCGCCCGGCCCCTGCTCAGCTGAGTCATCCGATGAGCTCGCAGGAGCGGTCGTTGCGGATGTCTCCGTCGAAGGTGTTTCGGTCGACGAGGCACATGATGCCGCCATCAAGGTGGCGACGAGTAGGCCGACGACTATTCGCATCGGGGCAAGTTTGCCAGCAACTGTGCCAGATCAGCCGGCGGCGAATGCATCGAGTTCAGCCAGGTACTGCGACCGCCGCGTATCGGATATCCAGGCCGCCCGGAAGGCATTTCGCATGAGGGCCACCATGTCGGCGTTGGTCATCTCCGAGGCACCAAGAACCTCGGTCAACATGTGAGTCATATGGCGGCTGGCGAACTCGGAGGGATCATCGGTGTTCAAACTAACGTTGATACCAAGGTCGAGCATGCGCTTGATCGGTCCCAGTCGCCGCGGCTCGGGGTCACTCGGCCGCCACGTTGGGCACATCGTCAGGGCAACGCGGTCACGAAGGACCTGAGCGAGGAGCGTGTCGTCATCGAGCACATGCAGCCCGTGATCGATCCGCTCAACCTCAAGCTCATCGAGGCACTGGCGAATGTGTTCGACCGAGTTGTCCTGGTCACAGTCGCAATGTGCGGTGAGCCGGTACCCCCGTGAGCTGGCCAGTCGATAGGCCTCCAGGAACTTGACCGGAGGATTGTCCTTCTCATAGGAGGCCAACCCAAGTCCGGTGATGGCATCCCGGTACGGTTCTGCAAGCTCCAACATCTGCAGCGCTTCGGCCTGGGTGTGTTCACGATCGATGCACATGATCCACAGAACAGAGACATCGAAGGCACGTTCGGCATCGGTCCTGGCCCGTTCCATCGCTTCGAATTGTTGGGCGAAGGAGATGCCACGCTCCAAGTGTGCCATCGGGCCGAACATGATCTCGACGTGGCGGACGTTGTTGTTGCGGCATGTCTCAATGAACGCGTAGGTGAGGTCGTAGAAGTCCTGCGGTTTTTGCATGACCCGGAGACACTTGTAGTGGTAGTCGAGAAAGTGCGGGAGCGCGGGGTCCGGATAATCCTGAGCGGCCCAAACCTCGGCCTCGGTTGTCATACCGATGTCGACACCGTTCTCTTCGGCAAGCCGCAACAGCATCGCCGGTTCGAGACAGCCTTCGAGGTGGACATGCAGCTCGGCCTTTGGCATAGCGGCAATGAAGCGATCGGGGCTCGTCACTGGCAAGTCCTCAGCGCCTATTCCTCTGCGACGTAGTGGCCCGGTTCCACCTCGACCAGGTTGACCAGGTCCGGCGATGTACCCTGCTCCCATCGGGGGCTGGGAATTTCGCCGGTGAGAAGTGCACGGTCTCGTCGCTTGCGCGGATCGGCCACCGGTACCGCCTCAAGCAGACGCTTGGTGTAGGAGTGAGTTGGGTTTTCGAAAATGGCCGATCGGGGGCCGAGTTCGACCACCTGTCCCAGGTACATCACCGCCACCCGGTGGGCGATTCGCTCCACCACTGCCAGGTCGTGGCTGATGAACAGGTAGCTCAACCGCATCTCCTGTTGGAGCTCCATCATCAGGTTGATGACCTGAGCCTGCACGGAAACGTCGAGCGCGGAAACGGACTCATCGCCAATCACCAGCTCCGGCTGAAGCGCCAGGGCGCGTGCGATACAGACCCGCTGACGCTGACCGCCGGAGAACTGATGCGGGAACTGGAGCATATGTTCTCGCTCCAGACCGACCCGTTCGAACAGTGCTCCGACCCGGTCATCGAGCTCGGCACCCTTGGAGGCCTTACCGTGCACGATCAACGGTTCTCCGACGGCATAGCCAACCGTGCGCCGTGGATCGAGACTGGCAAACGGGTCCTGGAAGATGATCTGCATCTTCTGACGATGTTGACGCATCTGCTTGCTCGAGAGATTGGTGATGTCCTGTCCGTCGAGCAGGATCTGACCCCCGGTCGATTCGAGCAGCTTGATGATGAGAAAGGCCAGTGTGGATTTACCGCAGCCGCTTTCGCCGACAACGGCCAGCGTCTCCCCCTTACCGATCTCCAGCGACACATGCTCCACGGCGTGAATCTTGGCCTTGCCCGGCACCGGGAACTGTTTGCACAGGTCCTTGACCTCGACCAGCGTCTCGAAAGCCACTAGGAACCCACCTCCATCTCGACGAGGTGGAACTGCTCCGGCTCGCGCTTTCCGGCCATGGATCCGAGCCGGGGAATCGAAGCCAGTAGCGCACGGGTATACGGGGCGGTCGGATTCTCGAAAATGTCGAAGACGCTTCCGGTCTCAACCAGTTTGGAGTTGCGCATGACGACGATGTCGTCAGCCACCTCGGCCACGACTCCCATGTCATGGGTGATCATGATGACCGCGGCGCCGGTCTCGCTCTGGAGTTCTCGCATAAGTCCGAGTATCTGGGCCTGGATGGTGACATCGAGGGCGGTTGTCGGTTCATCGGCGATCAACACCGTCGGATCGCACGACAGCGCCATGGCGATCATCACTCGCTGCCTCATACCACCCGACATCTGGTGTGGGAACTCGGCAAGGCGCTTTTGGGGCTCGGGAATGCGCACCTGTTCGAAGACCTCAAGGGCTCGGGCGCCGGCCTCGGCCTTGCTGACGTCCTGATGGAGACGAATGGCTTCGATGACCTGATTGCCGGTCGTGTACACGGGGTTCAGGCTGGTCAACGGTTCCTGGAAGATCATCGAGATCTGGTTGCCTCGGATCTTGCGCAGCTCCGCCTCTCGGGCCTGCACCAGATCGATGATGGACCCATCGGGTTGGCGAAAGTTGATCTCGCCCTCGGCGATCTCGGCTCGGGTGCCAAGAGTGACCAGGCGCATGATGGACAGGGCGGTAACGGACTTCCCGGAACCCGACTCGCCGACGATGGCCAGGGTCTGACCTTCGTACAGATCGAACGAGAGCCCATCGACGGCGGTGAAGTCATCGAACGTGACGGTCAGCCCGTTGACCGACAACAGCGGCTGTTCAGCTTTCGTGGGGCTAGTGGTACTCATGGTTGCTCAGCGACCCCGCAGCTTCGGGTTGACGGCGTCCTGAAGGCCATCGCCGATCAGGCTCAGGCTCAATACGGTGAAGAAGATCATCAGGCCGGGAAAGGTCACTCCCCACCAGTTGGAGAGGAAGTAGCTGCGGTTGGCGCCGATGTAGAAGCCCCAGCTGAGATCGGCCGGGTTGCTCAGACCGAGGAAGGCCAGGCCGGCCTCGAAGAGAATGGCGCTACCCATCACCAGGGTGCTCTGGACGATGACGACCGGGAGCGTGTTTGGCAGAATGGTCTTGAAGATGATCCGGGCGTCACTGGAACCGATGGCCTTCGCCGCCTTGACGAATTCGAGGTTTTTCTGGCGCAGGAATTCGGCCCGGACCAGCCGGGCGATGGTCGGCCAGGCTATGAGTCCGATGGCCAACACGATGGTCAGCGTCGTCGGACCATAGAGTGCCACGATGACGATGGCGAACAGCAGCCCGGGGAGGACCTGAAAGAACTCGGTGAACCGCATGAGGACGTTGTCGACCCAGCCGCCGTAGTAGCCGGCAAGCGAGCCGATGGTCGTGCCAAGGCCGACGATCACCAGCGCGGCCAGCCCCGCAACTTTCAGCGTGGCGCTGCCGCCCCGCATGACGATCCGGCCAACGTCTCGCCCCAGATAATCCGTTCCGAAGAAGGTTGAACCCTCTTCGCCGGGGGCCAGGTGGATGCCGCCGACACGTTCGGTGCGATCACCGGTGATGAACAGCGGAAGGATGAACGTGATGAACAAGATGGCAAGCAGCAGGACCGCGCCGAACACTGCGGCCCGGTTTCGTATGAACATTCGCAGGCCTGCGTACTTTGGTGGCGCCCCCCGCTGTCGGTTCAAGTCGGCGAGGTCGGGACCTGCATTGTCGGAGGCGCCGTCCTCTTCTGCGGTCGTGAACAGGTACGAGTCAGCCATTGGGGGTCCCCGAGACGCGTATGCGAGGGTCGATGTAGCGATACAGCAGGTCGGTCAGGAGATTGGCCAGTATGACCGTTGTCGAGACCAGGAACAGAACACCGAGCAGGACGTTGGTGTCGCGTTCGACGACCGCCTCGAACGCCAGACGGCCGACACCGGGCCAGGCGAAGACGGTCTCGACCAGGATCGCCCCCGACAGTATGGCGCCGAACTGGAGACCCATCACCGTGACGATGGGGATGATGCCATTGCGGAGGGCGTGCTTGAACAACACCGAGCGTTCGCCGAGCCCCTTGGCCCTGGCGGTGCGGACATAGTCCGACTCCAGTACTTCCAGCATCGACGCTCTCGACAACCGCGAGTAGGCGGCGATATATATGAGACCGAGCGCCAGGGCGGGAAGAAACAGATGCTTGGCCACATCCCACTGCTTGGCGAGCCAGCCGCCCTGGAAGCGGAGGTCTTCCATGCCGCCGACCGGGAACCAGCCCAGTCGGACGGAGAAGAGGATCAACAGCAGATACCCGGTCCAGAACGCGGGCATGGCGAAGCCGATCAGCGCGAACACCGTGGTGCCGTGGCTGAACGGACTCTCGGGATTTCGTGCCGCCAGTGTGCCAACGAAGGTGCCGATGACGATGGCGAACAGCAGCGCCGACAGAGACAGCATCACCGTTGGCCACAGCCGGCCGGCGATGAGCTCGGTGACCGGCTGGTTGTTGTTGGCGATCGAGACTCCGAGGTCTCCCTGGACGACGTTGCCAACATAGGTCAGCAGCTGAGTTGCAACCGGCTCGTCGAGTCCGTATTGCTCCCGCAGCCGCTCGGTCGTCTCGGCGTTGTTCTCGCCTGCACTGCCGGCCAGGGCGTCGATTGCATCCCCTGGCGCCAGATGTATCAGCATGAAGTTGAGAACGATGACGGCCAGGATCAGCACAATCGCTTGGATGATCCTGACCGCTATCTGCTTCATGTTCGCTCGCTATCCCGTTTGGTCAACAATTCAGCTCTGGTCGACCCACATCTCGGCCCAGGAGTCCATGAAGCCCCAGATGCTCTCAGGCGGATTCTGGAGGGTGTTTTGCATGCGGGTGTACCAAACCTGGTTGGAGAGGTAGATGACCGGTACTTCCTCGTTGATGATGTCGGCCGCTTCGTAGTACAGCTCGGCCCGTTTCGCATCGTCAAACTCAAGGCCGGCGGCATCGAGGAGGCTGTCCAGCTCCTCGTTGCAGTACCAGCTCATGTTGGAGAATGGCACGCCTGCCACCCGGTTGTCGCAGTTGTAGCTCCGGTTCACGCCGATCACCGGGTCGCCCCAGTTCCACAGGGTGGTCCAGGTCACGTCGTACTCGGTGTCCTCGGCGGTGACCTTGCCCGCCCAATCCGGGAAGTCGGCGTCGAGTTCGATCTCGACGGTGACGCCGATCTCGGCCCACATCTCGGTAATGAGCTCCATGAGGGGAACCTGGCCCTGGGCCTGGTTCATCGTCAGGGTAAGGCCGTCACCGTAACCGGCCTCGTCCATCAGTGCCTGAGCCTTCTCAAGGTCGAACTCATAGCACTTTCCATCGGGGTTGTAGTACGGGCTGTTGCGCTGGATGGGCCCGCACTGATCTGTCTTGTTGAGGCCGACGGCGATGATGTCGTTGTAGGCCTCTTTGTCGAGGGCATGGGCCAGCGCTTGGCGAACCCGTACGTCTGACAGTGCTTCGTCCCGCAAATTGAGCTGGATCCAGGGGATCGAGCCGATGGCCTCGAAGCCTTTATCGCTTACCCGCAGATTGGGGTCTTCCTGGGCGTCGAGAATGATCTGGCCGCCGTGGTCAACTCCACCTGCGATGTCGTACTCGCCGGTCTGCAGACCGAGAGTGACCGTTGCCTGGTCCGGTACGAGGTCGAAGATCAGCTCGTCGAGGTAGGGCAGGTCGGGAAGGAAGAAGTCATCATTGGCTTCGAATCGAAGGATCTCCGACCCGTCGAACTCGACCAGCTTGAACGGTCCGGCCCCGATGACGTCGGTGGTGTTGCGAGGGTGGGTCTTCATATCCTGGCCATCGTTGAAGATGTGCTCGGGAATGATCGGCAGCAGACCAGGTGAGAAGGCGATGAGCAGCGCCGGGTGAGGCTGCGCCAGGTTGACCGTACAGCTCTTGGTGTCCCCACCATCGACGCCGGTTACCGGTGCGAACATCGGCTTGAACGGGTGATTGGCCTGCGAAGTCTTGATGCTGAAGTCAACATCGGTGCAGGTCACGTCTTCGCCGTCGTGGAACCGAGCCTCGGGGTTCAGCTCGATGGTAACGGATAGCCCGTCCTCGGCGATGGCCCAGGTGTCCGCAATATAGGGGATCGGTTGGTAGTCATCGTTGTACCGCAGGAGGCTGGCGTTGACCTGGGAGCCGGCGGTGTTCACGGCGTAACCCGAGCCAACCGCACCGTTGGTGTGGGGAATGGCACCGGAGTAGCCAAGCACGACGGTGCCGCCTCGCTGATCATCGGATGGCACGTTTTCCGGGCGGAGCAGGAAGTCGCCGCCCTGGGCCTCGGCAAATTCCGGCTCGGGCTCCGGTTCCGCCTCCGGCTCATCGGCCGTCGTATCGCTGGCGTCGGTCTCGGTCTCATCATCCGCAGATGTAGAGTCCTCGTCCCCGGAACTTCCGCACGCGCTCGCAACCAGTGCGAGCGCCACCAGAAGCGCGAATAAACGGCGCAGATGTGACGTGGTAATCATGTCAGGTCTCTCCAAAGAAGTGTCTTACTCCGCGTGATTTCTACAGAGCCACGATGACAGCTCCCCGCTGTCGTGACAGCAAGTTAGAGGGGATAACCTCGGCCGTCAACCCGACCGTTACCGCTCGATGTTGATCACGCCTGAGGTTGACGTGCCGAGATAACCGCCCCAGCTCACGATCGGTGGTGCGCTCCACGGCAGTTCGAATCGGTGAACCCGGGCCGGCCCCTCCGACTGGTAGGCGCTCTCGGTGGCGATCAGGTCGAGTTCACCATCACCGTCCATATCGCCAAGCCATGGCGAGGCGAAGGTCGTTTGCGGTAGCGCTGAGCCAAGCGAGTGGATCTGCTGTCTGCTGGTGTCCAGCACCTGGAGTTGGTGGGTGTTTTGGTCGAGATCGTTGACGCCGAAGATCACTTCGTCCCGGCCGTCACCGTTCAGATCTCCGGCAACGAACCCACTCGGAGCGAACGTGCCCATCGTCTCCCGCCAAGCCACCGCTCCGGTGGAGCCGTCGACGAGGAGATAGTCGGATGATTCGTATATCGGCCAGACTCCCCGTGCCATGCCGACAAAGACGTCTGGCACGTCGTCCTCGCCCAGAAAGTAGCCAAGCGTCGGCGACGAGTAGGTCTCGAACCCTGGATTGTCGAGGCGCCACAGTTCGAGGTTGGTGGCCCCGTCGACGGCCGACAACGTCCCGTCGAACGCCTGCACCACGGCATCGAGTACACAATCGCCGGTCAGGTCGGCGAACGATGGGGCGGCGATGATTCCCTTTTCACCGCCGGAGGTCATGACGGTCACCGGTTCCGGATCCTCGTCGATGAGCGCCTGCAGGGGAATTCGCCACAGTGAGCCGGGAAGGGTCTCGCCACCTGTTCCAATGATGACGTCCACCGTGCTGTTGAGGCCGTCGCTGCGGTTGTTGTCGGCACCGACGGCGCTCGGGTCACCCGGTGAAGGAATCACGATCGCCGACATGTACTGTTCCCGACGATCGGGGGCCGCAAGCGAGGCGATGACCGCCCCGTCTGCGCCGCTGACCACGAAGGTTGTTCCAAGGTTACGTCGTTCGGGATCCGGTACTCCTCCGCCCTCCCTTGGTTCATCGAAAACCAGTCCACCGTTGGCCGTCACCACATCATTGACGCCGTCGCCATCTTGGTCATCGACGATCTGCGAGGTGTAGAAGTTGAACCAGCGACCGCTTTGGTCATCGAACACCCACAGCAACGCCCCCGTCATCCCATCGAGCGCCAGGAGGGCACCTCGCCGTCCGCCGATGATGACATCGAGGGTGGCATCGCCTCCCAACTGGGCGAACTGTGGCGTCGCGATAAGGTCTTCGTGACCCGAGGAGCGCCACAGCTCGGTGCCGGTCGCACCGTCGGTGGCCACAACCGATGAGGTCCGGGCACCGAGGGTGTCCTGTCCGAATCCCTGCACGACGTCGAGGACTCCATCGCTGTTGAGGTCCACGAGGTTGGGAGAGGAAAATGTGGCTTCGTCCGTCGCCATCGTCCACACCGCGGGGCCGAGCGGCTCGACCAGGAGCTCGGCGGCCACGGCGGAAACCGGTCGGGACGGACTGCACACTGCGGTCGAAGGACCAACCGATGAGCACGCGGCGATGCCGAGGGAGAACACCGAGGCAATGGCACCGACTTTGCGGGTCATCATCGATCGAGCCGATCCTGAGCTATGCGGAGGATCGCAGCATAAGCGTCTTGGCGCTGGACCGGTAGCCGAGCTCATCGGCGCGGTTCAACCGCCCCGCTGTCTCCCATCGATGTCTGCAAGCGATGTCTGCAGGCGATGTTTACAAGCGATGTCGCCTAGCGATGTCCTCCTCTAGGGACGATGGGCGTTTCGCTCCACGAAGCGCCAATGGTCGGCGCACATCTCGTCGAGCGTGTACCGAGCCTTCCAGTCGAGCAGCTCGGCTGCCAGACCGACGTCTGCGAAGACCGTCGCGGCATCGCCGTCCCGCCTGCCGACAACATTGTGAGGGATCGGATGCCCGGTGCACTTCTGGCAAGCCGCCAGGACATCCAGCACCGAGTGCCCGATTCCGGTCCCGATGTTGATGGCGGTATATCCGGCCGACCGTTCTGCGTAGTCGAGCGACTTGAGATGAGCGGCAGCGAGATCTGTGACATGGATGTAGTCACGGATACAGGTCCCGTCTTCGGTCTGGTAGTCGCCGCCGAAGACGTCCAGTTGCGATCGTTGTCCTGCCACCACCTGCATGATGTACGGAACGAGGTTGTTCGGAGGTCCGATCGGTACCTCGCCAAGGAGCCCGCTGGGGTGGGCCCCGACCGGGTTGAAATAGCGCAACGCCACCGCCGACGTCGATGACACCGAACACAGCTCCTGTAGCATCTCCTCGACGAGCGCCTTGCTCCGGCCGTAGGGATTGATCGGAACGACCGGGCATGCTTCGTTGATCGGGACGGCCACCGGATCCCCGTAAACCGTGCAAGATGAGGAGAAGACAACCCGCTCGATGCCATGCGATTGCAGGGCTGAGAACAGGGCTGCCGATGTTCCAACGTTGCGGTCGTAGTAGCGCAACGGATCGGCGACGGACTCGGCCACATACTTTCGTCCCGCGAAGTGGATCGCCCCGTCAACCTCGAAGTCTCCCAGCACCCGATCCATCGACGGGCGGTGACCGACGTCTAGTTCGAAGAAGCGCATCGCTGTGCCGCCCAAGTGCTCGATAATCGGCAATACCGCTGCCGAGCTGTTTGAGAAGTCGTCTACACCAATCACCTGGTGCCCGGCTTCCAACAACGCCACCACCGTGTGGCTGCCGAGATAACCCGTCGCCCCTGTCACCAAAACTCTCACGTTGCACGCACTCCTACCATGGGATCCGCCCGTCCGTCCAGTGAAGTAATCGCAGTGCGTTCGGACCGGGATACGGGCAGCCGGGGATTTATCGAGAAAAGGGTCGATTTATCTACGAACTGTCCCGATCGCCTAGTGTCCTGTCAGGCGAATTCGCAACATGATTAGCCTGACAGGACACTAGGGATTATCGTCATCGGTGGTGTCGGCACGGTCCGAAATCAACGTGTCGGTGCCAGGACCGCCGATGAGATGGTCCTTTCCGTTGCCGCCATCGATCCTGTCGTCACCTGACCCGCCGTCTATTAGATCTTTGCCGAGCCCACCACAGATGACGTCGTTGCCACCCAGACCGTTGATGGTGTCCCGGCCTGCCAACCCGGCGATCACGTCGTCGCCCGAGGTACCGACGATGACGTCATCGCGGTTTGTCCCAACGATGGTTGGCTGAAGGCCGAAACAGAGATCCTCGTTCCTGGCCCCTCCCGGTCGGCCGTTGGTTGTCGTCGCCGCTGCGGCGGTGGTCGGCACAGTGGTCGGTAACGTTGACGTCGTGGTTGGCGAGCTCGGTTTGGCCGTCGTCGGAGATGCCGGAGCGGTTGTGGACGGCGATGGTGAGCTCGGTTGCACCGATGAAGGCCCGGTTGTCGATCCCTCGGCCTGCGAGCTGGTTGAGCTCGTCGTCCGATCTTGGTCCGCTGACTGTGGTTGGTCCCCCCGGCGCGGTGCAGATTCGTCCTCGCTGTCTTCGCCGCTGTCTTCGCCGGCGGAGGTGTCTTCGGAGTCGGCGTCCGCAAGCATCGATCGGCCCGCTTCGTCGCCTTCTTGTTCGTGGTCGGAGACCGTAATCTCCGGTTGGTCGACCATGAGCGGCTCTGTGGCCGTGCCGGTGACGTTTATGGTTGACTTGCCGCGGTTGAAAAGCGCTGGAGAGAGCGCCAGGACACCGACAACCGCTGCCACGGCCACAACGACCCTGGCGGCCTGCTTGGCCCCCGACCTGGTCCTGTTTCGCCGCTGGGCCGTCAGCAGCCGCCTGTGGTGCCCGGCCATGATGTCCTGTGAGGGTTGCTGACGATAGGTGACGCGCAGCGCATGCTGCAGCTCCCCGCTCAGCTGTTCGTCCGCCTCCTCCCAAAAGGAGTTGCGCCCTGTGTCCGGGTTCTCAGTATCCACTATCCACCGCCATGTCAGCGCCCAGGGTCTGTCTCACCGCAAGCAGTGCTCGGTGTTGGAGACTCTTCACCGCTCCCACTGGTCGATCGGTGATCACCGACACATCCTCAAGGCTCAGATCGGCAACGAACCTCAGGGCCAGGACCTCCTGCTGTGGCTCGGTCAGCACCTCGAATGCCGCAATGAGCCGCGGGTCGACAGCCACCGCCCGTAGGTCGACCGATGCATGGTCGGGGGAAGTCTCCAATTCCGCGGGGTCAACAAACTCCACCCGGTTGCTTTTGTGGCGACGACGGCTGTCAACCAGCCGCCGATGGGCGATGGTCATCAGCCAACGCTTGAAGTCGGCGTGGTTTCCGTCGAAACGATCGAGGTTGCGAAGCATCCCGACGAAGACGTCGGCGGTCAGATCTTCGGGATTGTTCAATCCCCTGGCTCGAAGGTAGCCGGCGACCATGGCCACATGATTGTCATAGAGCATGGTGGCGGCGGCGTCGCTCCCCTGCTTTGCCTCCGCCAGGACCTCATCAAAGAACGCGCCTATCGAGTGCTCGACCCCTTGGAGTCGGACACTGGATCTCCTACTGGTCAATCGTCTGCCGATGCTGCTCACGCTCTTCGCTTCGCCCCGTAACGGCAGCTCGCCGTACCGCCCGGTTCCGCAGCCGCCGATGGTCGAACCCGGGAGAACATGGAGTATACCGACCTGAGAGATATCCGCCTGGGTGACCGTCATGGCCCTGGTGTCAATTCGTAGACCATGCCGTACTCGTTTCGCAATAGGAGGTCGTACTTGTCCTCAAGGTGATGCTTGAAGCTCGGGTGGTAGTCCAGCGTCCACAGCGCCGGCCAGGCGATCACGAGATGGGTGGCACCCTGTCTCCTCCTCGCCGTGAGGTCGTTGACGGCATCGTCGCCGTGGCTGGCGAACCCCCAGGCTCCCTGGTCAGGATCCCACAGCGTCGTGCAGCGTCGTTCCCCGATGGTTTGCCAGGCCATGGTGCTGTCATCGACCAAAACCACCTCGGCCCCCGCCGGCAAGACCCGTTCCAACTGGTCATAGAAGGCCCGACAACGGCGCTCCCAGGCCAGGGTGTTGACGCGAGCCACAGCTGCTGCCACAGCGGGACCGACGGCGGGAAGGGTGCCGATGGCGTGTAACAGGTCACCGGCCAGGAGTCCACGGCTCCGCCAAAGCCAGTGACTGAACACAGCCAGTAGTGGGCGTTGAGCGACGCCATCGGGTCGGCGGGCGATGCCCGCCAGGTGACGCCGGGCCAAGTGCCAATGGGGTAGCAACCTTCCCCGTCCAAGCCTTTCGGCAGCCCCTCGACTGTCTGCTGCGAGAGCCGGGCCTATACGCCCAGGGTGGTCGCGCTGGCTGAAGAGCGGTTCGGCAACCTCGACAAATGGCCCGTGCAGGCTGAGCTCCGCCAGAAACGCCCGATCAAAGTCCGGGCCGGGGGCCATCGGCCCGATCGAGCGAAGCGTGCTGGTGCGGGCCACTCCGAACAGCGGCAGCGGTACCGGGTCGACCGGTGGAGCCAATCCTGCACGAAATCGCTCGGCCGGATCTTCGGAACCGAAACATGAAGATGGACCCCAACCCGATCTTGAGATCCGTCCATCGGCGCCGATGGACCGGGCCCGGCTGTATGCGATTGCGGCGTCCGGAGAAGCCTGCAGCGCCGCAACGCATCGATCCAGGAAGGTTCGGTCGTGCAGATCGTCATCGGCTGCCCACTTGAACAGGGTTCCGCTGGCGGCAGCCAACACCGCGTTGAAATTGGCGACGGCACCGATATTGGTCGGCTGGCGTCGCAACCGAACTCGACGGTCTCCAGCTGCAACAGCGAGGCAGATCGGCACTGTCCGGTCGGTGGATGCATTGTCGGAGATGATCAGCTCGAAGTCGGTCATCGTCTGGTCGAGTAGTGCGGCGATGGTCTGGCCGACATACCGCTCTCCGTTGAAGACCGGCAGCCCGATGCTGACCAGCGGAGGCCTGTCAGCTGAAGCGAAGTCGGCGGTCACCACATCGTCCGTTCGCGAACGGTCCGACCGACGACGTCGAACACCCGGTCCGCCCGGGCGATGGTGGTTTCCCGGTGGGCGATGAGCAGCGTGGTCCGGCCCCGCGACAGCACATCGATGGCGTCCATCACCGCCTCTTCGGTTTCCCCGTCCAGGGCCGAGGTCGGTTCGTCGAGAATGATGATCGGCGCGTCTCGAACGAGCGCACGAGCGATGGCGATTCGCTGCTTCTCGCCTCCGGAGAGCGTGGCTCCTCGCTCGCCGATCACGGTATGGAAGCCGTCAGGAAGGCGTCTGATGAAATCCAAAGCGCCTGCCGCTGAAGCGGCGTTGACGATCTCAGCCTCGGTCGATGCGGGGTGCCCGTAGGCAATGTTCTCAGCCACCGAGACCGGGAACAAGAACGGCTCCTGCAGAACAACGGCGATGCCAGCTCGCAGGCTGGAAACGGTTAGCGACCGGACGTCCTGGTGGTCGATGCGGACACTTCCGGACCACGGATCGAAAAGCCTCGGGATCAGTGAGATGAGCGTGGACTTTCCGGTGCCCGTCGGTCCGGCGATCGCCACCATCTCCCCGGGCTGTACGGTAAGTGACACGTCAACCAGTACCGGATGCCCGTACTCGTAGCCGAACGTCACATGTTCAAGGTCGACTCGAGCACCGCTTGTCTGTCGGAGCACCAGGTCGTCGGCGTCGGGTCGCTCCTCAAGTGGCGGGGATTGAAGCACCTCCAGGACCCGCTCGGCTTTGACTGCAGCGCCTGCGTAGGCTGTCGCCAGGTGGGTCAGGGTTTGGAGCGGGGCATGGAGGCTCTCCCGGTAGGCCAGGAAGACCAGTAGTTCACCAACGCTGAGCCGGCCGTCGATGACCATCCAACCGCCGACCAGAAGATAGAACGCCGAACTCAGTGCGAAGATGGCATCGACCACCACGCCGAATACACCTTCGGCAACCGCTATGCGGCGCCGAATTCCCACCAGTTCCTCAGCCTGTTCGGCAAAGCGGTGCTCGATGATCGGTTCGGCGCCGAGGGCCTGGACGCTCGGCAACGCCGTCAGCGCCTGTTCGACGAGACCGGCCCGCTCGGCATCCACTTCGGCATTGCGGCGTTCCAGCCTCATGAGCGGAGCGGAGCCAAAGGGTGCCGCCGCTGCGCCGGGAACTGCGGCGAGAACCGCAACCAGCCACAGAACCGGTTCGAGTGTGATCATGACCACCGAGGTGACGATCAGGGTCACGATCGAGGCCAGCGCCGGTGTGACAATCTGGAAGATCAGATCCCGACCGCAGGAGGCGTCGTCCTTGACCCGCCGCATCAGATCACCAACGGGCCACAGCGCGTAACGCACCAGCGGCAGTTGATGAATCCGATCGAAGACCGCACCGCCGATCCGGTAGGTCATGCGCTGTCCGGCTGCGACTTCGATGGCGCCTTGTACCACCGTCAAAACCTGGCCGAGCAGATAGATGGCGATGGTGGCGGCGGCCATCCAGATGGCCAGTGCCTGCCCCGAATCGGCGCCCGGCAGCTCGGTGACCCAGGCCAACAGCTCCGGCGGCTCGGCGCCACCGAGCACAGTGTCGACCACGATCGTGATCGGCCACGGAGTGGCCGCTGCCACCACCGCGTTGAGAAAAAGCAGACCGAGAACCGAGACCATCGCCAGTCGGTCCTCGCCGGTGAATCGGGCGATTGGGCGGATCCACGGGTTCATGGTCCACTCCGAGTCGGGGAATTGATCGCTGGGTAGTGCGACGCGGTGCGGCTTTCCGTTGCTCCGAGGGTTTGGGCCGGGCCGATGCGCAGTATCCGGTCGGCCCGGGCAACGGTGGTCTCGCGGTGCGAGACCATCAATGTCGTCCGCCCTCGCGCCAGCACCTCGATGGCATCCATCACATCCCCCTCGGTTTGGCTGTCAAGGGCGGATGTCGGCTCGTCGAGCAGCACGATCGGCGATCGCCGCACCAGCGCCCGAGCGATGGACAACCGTTGGCGCTCCCCGCCGGACAGTGTGGCTCCCCGGTCACCAACGGGAGTGTCCATCCCCTGGGGCAGGCGGGACACGAACGTCGCCGCTCCAGCGATCTCCAGAGCTCGGACGACGTCTCGCCGGGTGGCGTCCGGTCGGCCGTAGGCGACGTTCTCGGCCACAGAGACCGGGAACAAAAACGGCTCCTGGAGCACCATGGCGATGGAGGATCGCAGGCTCGCCAGCGAAACATTGGAGATGTCTTGGCCATTGATCAGGACCCGGCCACCCCACGGATCGAGCAGTCGTGGTATGAGCGCCAGCAAGGTCGACTTGCCGATTCCGGTCGGCCCGACCAAGGCCACCAGCTCCCCGGGGTTGATATCGAATGAGACGTTCTCCAGCAGCGGCAGTCCATCCTCATGGCCGAACGTGACACGGTCGAATTCGATCCTGGCCCCCGACGCCCGCATGATCAGCGGCCTGGCATTCGGGCGCTCCGAAACACCGGCGCCGGTCAGCGTTTCGCCGATGCGGATCACTCCCGGATCGATCTCCTGACGAGACCGCCAGATACCGAGCAGTGCTACGACCGAGATCCTGATCGAGGCCAGATAGCCGAGAAACACCAGCAGTCCGCCAACGGTCAACCGGTCTTCGAGCACCAGTCCGGTGCCGAGCACCAGCACCAGTCCGGTGCCCAACGCCAACACGCTCCCGGTTACCGCGCTGAAAGTCAGCTGTGCTTGGCGGTCTTTGCGGGCCACAGCGACGCCCCGCTGGGCTAGGAGCCGGTACCGCCGGCGAGGGACCCATAGCTCGAGGGCTTGAATCAGCATCAGCGAAGCGAACGAGCGCTGGAGCATGCTGGTGAATCGACCGTCAAGCTCTCGTTTTCGCTCTGCTTGTTCCCTGACGCTTCGGCCGAAGAGTTCGGCCAGCACGACCAGTGCGGGAACCGCGGCGAATGTGACAGCCGTGAGCAGCGGTGACAACGTCCAGGCGAGGGCGGCCATCGATGCCAGGGTCAGCAACTGCCTTGCCGGAGCCACCAGGGTGAGATTTGTCAGGGTGTAGATGGAGTAGGAGTCTGAGTTGATGTTGACCATGGCCTCGCCAACCGGCTCGGCGTGGTGCTGTCTGAGGGGAACTCGCAGCCTTCGGCCCAGCAAATCGATCGAGAGGTCTCGGGTCAGTGACTCACCGGTCTGGGCCCAGTGACGGCCGAGGAGCAAGCCCGGCACGGCGTTGAGTATCACGATGGCGAACAGCGCAGACGCCGACACCAGAACCAGTGAACGGGGGTTGACGGTTACGCCCAAAGCTCCGAGAACATCAGACACCCAGCCCGGCGGCGGCACGTCGTCGAAGGCGCTGTCGATCATAAGTTTGATGGGCCACGGAGTCAGAGCCGCCACGAACGAGGCCAGCGCGGTCAGCACCAACAGTTGGATCAATTGCGGCCAGTATCGAATGATCCGGCGACCGAGCAGGCGGTAGCTGCCCAACGGTCAGCTCGGCGTGGCGGGGACGACCCGCGCTTGGCCCTGAATCAAGGTAAGAGTCGGAGGTGCGTTATCGGTCCGGGCCGGGGTATCGGTCCGGGCCGGGGTATCGGTCCGGGCCGGGGTATCGGTCCGGGCCGGGGTATCGGTCCGGGCCGGCGGCTCGGAGCCGACCAGGTTGACCAACTCGGCCACGTTGACCTCAGCCGAGAATCGGGCCTCGGCCAACTCCCGAGCGGCCCGACGGTGGCCGGGGTAGTCTGCGTCGACCTGGGCAAGGCGCTCGACGGCTTCCTCGACCGAGGAGAACCGCAACAACCCGGCATCCACGTCGAGGTCGGCACTTGGACCCGTGTCCTCGACAATCGCCGGGCGCCCGCTGGCCAGGTAGCAGAGGGTCCGGTCGCTCACCCAGGCGTTCTGAAATAGCAGGCATGACGGCTTCGCGCAGCTGAACTCACCCCTGGAACGACTGATGTACCGTCGATAAGCCTGCGGGCTTCCCGCAACACTGCTACTGCGCCGTAGACGCCAGCCGCCGGCCAACAGTGCTCGAACGTCCTGGCCATCCCCGCCGGTGGTCTCCGGATCGACTGAGTCCAGGTCGACCGGGCCGCCTCGGACGTCCGCTGCCCCGTCGATCGTCGGTGGTCCGAAGTATCCGGCCAGCTCGATGGCTTTGCCACTTCGCTGTGGCAGGTCCATATACGGGAGGAAACCGACCCGTTTGTTGTTCTCGATCACCTGCCCGGTGCCCGTGGTGAGCCACTCATCTCCCCACCAACTGGTCACGGTGGTGAAAGGCCCGGTCTCCCTGGCGACCGCGATGGGCCAGGAAGGCAGATGGACCGACGGGCGAATTCGATGCCAACGCACGCCGCAATCCGGGAAACGGGCCCTCCCCGTTCCGACCGTCTCCCCCGTTGTGACGTAGCGGTCGTGCCGCGCCGGCGATATCTGGCCTGTCGACCACCAGGTCTGAAGCAAGCCGGGATCGATGTCGATGAGCGCTGATCGGCCCGGGAGCTCGATCAGGCAGCTCGGTGTTCGGTAGTCGAAGTTCACTACGATGTCCGCTTGCGACAATAGGGCCAAGGCGGTCCGGCTATCGGTCGACAACCATTCCAATCGATCGGCTTCGGCATGGTCCGTGGGTTCCCGGTACCAGAGGATCTGCTCTTTCTCGAAGCCGTAGTCGTCAAGTATTCGTGCGGCTCCGGCCAGGTCGGCGTCGGCGGTACATCGTTCGAGCCACAGCACTCGACAGCCGAGGTCGCGAAGCGCTAGTCCGTATTGGAGATAGACCCACCAATGCCCTCCCCCATCGGGAAATGCCGTGGTTCCCGTAGTTGCCATGACCACCGTTGTCATCGGGCGCTGTCCTCATGTTGGATCCCGGAGCGTTGGATCCGAGAGACATCGTGATAGCTGATCAACGTGATTCCAAGCTCGGCGAGCATGGCCGGGACTTCGGGATCGAGCAGGGTGGTGATCTCCAGTTCCCGTTCTCGGTGGTAGTCGGACACGAATTCCGGGTCGAGATACCCGGGATGGCAGGACAGTTCGGTGATTCCGGGCTTGATATCATCGCTCAACATGGTTCGAAGATTTGCCGTTGAGACCTGTTCCGGGTGTGTCCGGTCGTCCCACTGGGCATAGAAGTCTGGGAAGTACCGGACCGGCGAGTGCTCTCGCAGCGGGCGCTTGATTCGCTGTGCCACCTCTCGGAAGAACGGTGCCAACGGCCGGTGCCGATGCAGGTTGTGATGAACATCGATATGGGTTGGCAGCGCGCCGACCATCTCTTGAAACCGCTCGAGTTGACGATCGATCTCCGGCCTCGCCCGCGCAGGGTCATCGAGATCCACCCTGGGTGGGCCGCCCTCCCCATCGAGGTCAACGTGGATGCCGAGCGACAGGTTCGGCAGCTGCGCTGCCATCGCCACGGCTTCATCGGCGGACGGCCGGGTCACCATCAAACTGGCGCTCGTGACCACGCCAGCCCGACACGCCTCATCAACGGCACGATTGATCCCTCGGCCAGCGCCGAAGTCATCGGCATTGATGATCAGATGACGTGGCCCCGCCTGTGCGCCGGCCGACCTCCACCTGGCAAAAGCGTTCACAGCAGACCCGCCCGATCGAGCAAGGAACCAAGCACCCGGTCGGCAGCGAAGTACTCCCGAGCCACCTCGAACGCGCCGGCCTGCGCTCGACCAGGATCGGCGTCGATGTGGTCCATGGCGGCCAACACATCGTCGGCCGACTGCCAGGCGTAGAGTCCCGAGCCGGTGGGCAGGACGTCGGAGAAGCCGGTTTCCTGGGTGATGACGGGTCGACCAGCCGCCAGATAGCAGGCGCTGCGATCGCTGAACCATCCCGGGCGCGGCGTTGTGTACTGCTGTCTGGCCGCGGTGAACTCTCCCCAGCTTGACCGAATGAAGTTCTGATAGTCGTCACAACTGGCCGACAATGCCAGCGCGTCACCGAGTCGCCAGCCCGCATCCTGCAACCGTGGAATGTCCTGGTCGACCCGACCGGTGACCGCCAGCTCGAATCGGCCCGGTCGCATCGTGGGGAGCGCGACCACCTTCAGAAACTCGGTGTCCTTGGTCCAGCTGTAGCTGATGCCGTCGAAGCAGCGGTCTTTGTTGTCATCACGCCAACTGGTGACGGTTGTGAAACGGCGGTGTTTCGGCCCCTCGTTGTGCTGCCACAACTCCAGGTGGACCGGCTGGCGGGTCGGCTGCCAGTCGTAGCGGCGGAGCGGTACGGGCTGGGATGGATGAGCGAGCGTCTCGCCGAAGGTGAAATGCAGGTCGTGGGCATCGAGGTGATCGATGGTCGACTGCTCCCCGTTTGCCACATCGATTTGGGCCGAGATCGGATCGGACTCGATCAGTATCCTGGTTCCGCCTACGGCGATCTCGTCCCACACCGTCTGGGATCCCGTCACGTTTAGCCATGCGTCGCAGTCCCGGTACAGACCCAGAACCTCGGCTTCGGTAAGACCCCAGCAACCTCTCGGCTCCTCTTCGGCGTGGACTCGCCGATAGGCCCACCGGTCGCCGAGGCCGTTGCGTTTCAGAATGGGTTCGACCAGTTCAATGGCGCCGTTCGGCTCTGGCGTGAATTGGCCACTGCGAGGGTCGAACGACCACCAATTGGTGTCCTCGACGTAATACACGTCGAATCCCAGCCGTCGCAGACCGATCAAATAGTGCAGCGTTTGGTAGATCACCCCTGCCACCGGGTTGAAGAACATGATCCCGGTCACCACAATCTTGCGGCCCGCCCGTTCCCCGCTCATGAGCTTTCCCCGGCCAATGCTGGTCCCGGTCCGGGGACGACAGCGCTAGCGTGACGGCGGTGGCTGACATCATCGTCTGTGGCTATGCGATCCGCCACCCCCTGGCAGGCAACGTACTGGCCTTCGCTCACTATGTTGCCGGCTTCACACTGCTCGGCCATCGAGTGCTCTACGTCGAGGAGAGCGGCTGGGAGCTCTCCTGCTACGACCCATCCACGTCCAGCTACGGCAGCGACCCGACGGTCGGCTTGTCCATTTTCAACGACGCGCTGCGGGACCTTGGGGCACCGGAGGTTCCGATGCTGTACCTCGATCGAGCCAGCGGGGTTTGCGTTGGCGGCACGAGGCGGGAGTTGGAGCAACGCCTGACCGGGGCCGACCTGTTGGTCAATGTCGGTGGCGTCTGTTCGCTGGACGAGTTCGAGCGCTGTGAACGGCGGATGCTGATCGACCTTGACCCCGGCTTCACACAAGCAGGCCGTTTCGGTGGACCCCTGGTTGCCGACTATCAGACCCACCTGACCTATGGCGCCAATATCGGCATGTCGGACTGCATCGTCTCGACCGGTGCGGTCCGATGGCAGCCCACGGTGCCGCCTGTCCTTATCGACTATTGGTCCCGCCATTCGCAGCCGGGGCCGGCCAGCGGCCGGCTGACCACCATTGCCAACGTCGACGCCTACGGCTCGATCACCGTCGGCGGTCGGGGCTACGGCCAAAAGCTGCCGGAACTCCGACGGCTTGGCCACCTGCCGACACAGGTCGACGCCGTGCTCGAGCTTGCGATCTCCCCGACGGATCAGGCGGTGGCCGACGAGTTGACCGCCGCTGGCTGGCGCCTGCGGGATGCCGGTGGTATCTCGCAGAACCTGGCGGGTTATCGCCGGTACGTCACCGGGTCGGCCGGCGAGTTCTCGGTGGCCAAGGAGGCCTACGTCGGACTTCGCACCGGCTGGTTCAGTGATCGCAGCGTCTGTTACCTGGCGGCCGGTCTCCCGGTCATCGTCCAGGACACGGGCTTCGTCGATCGATTTCCGTCCATCGGTGGAGCTGGCATCCTCGCATGGCGGACCGCAGCCGAGGCCGAGGCCGCCATCGCCGAGGTGATGACGAACCACGATACCCACCGCCAGCAGGCCCGGCGATTGGCCGCCGAGTTGTTCGACCATCGAGTCGTCCTGCCACGACTCCTGGCTCTGGGAGCGTGAACAGGTCACGTCTCTGAACCCGACGATGCCAACCCGTGCCCCGGTTCAGACCCAGCGGTGCTTGCTGCGACGATCGACAGCACGGACTGGATTTGCCGCGCTGCAAACAGAGCCAGCGTGCCAAGTCCTATGGTGGCCACGGCCCCGGCAACCGGGCCGATCACCCAGGCCAGGATGGCGATAGCCGGCAGCAAAACGGCGGCGATGGTCGGTCTGATGGATCGGCGAAGGTGCGGCGTCCAACCCCAGGCCACCCCGGTCACCATGCGAACCGAACTTAGGAGCCCACAGGAGACCTCCAGGTCCCATCGGGACGTGGCAGGCAAAGGCCGCACCGGCAGCCGAGCGGCCCGGAGGTGACGCTCAAGTCCGGCGAGCCAGCGATCTCGGTCCCCGGCCCACGGCTCGCAAGGTTGCTCGACGTGATGAGGCCTGGCCCGCAGCCGACCCCACGTTCTCACCATCGGCTGGGCGACGTGGAGCAGCCCCACCAGCGCTCGGAGCCGCAGCGGGTGCGGCTCGTTTCGGTCCGGCGTTACCGAGACCGCCATCGCAACAGCGAAAGACCCGACGAGGACTGTGGCTGCGGCGGAGAACACCAAGGACCAGAGGTTGATGATCGACCCAAAGAGGCCGAGTACGCCCAGCGCAACCATGACCGGTAGCAGCGCGGTGGCCCAAGCGGTCGCAGTGGCGGCCCGGTCCACGCTTATCGGCTGAAACGGGGCCCGCCCCTGGCGGCCGTGATAGACCACGGGCCGCAGCATCTTGGGCAGCAGACCGACGCCCCCGTAAATGAAGCCGCTCCACCGGGCCTGTCCCAGTTGATTGAATCGTTGGGGGTGGGCGCCCGAGAGCAGTTGCTCGGCCCGGCCGTATCCTCGCTGTTGTTTGAGGTAGCCCCGCACGGTTCCCCGACGATGATGAATGACCTGAGCCATTGGCGAAAAGCCAATCGGATGACCGTTGTCCAGGAGCTTCCAGCAGACATCGACGTCGTCGCCGGCCGAGGTGTAAACCGGGTCGAATCCCTTGATCCCCCGGATCGCCTCCCGCCGGAAGGCCATGTTGCAACCTGCGATATGTTCGGCCCGATCGTCGGCGACCAGGACCTCCGTCGGAGAGCCGGGAGACAGGGCAACGGCCCGCTCAACCAGTCCGGCCGTCGGCACGGGAAGATTCGGTCCACCGGCGGCCATCACCGGCTCGTCGTCGAAGGCCAGGGCAAGAAACCAGGGCCATTGTGGATGACACATGGCATCGGCGTCGAGGAAGGCCACGATGTCTCCGGAGGCCGAATCGATCCCTGCGTTGCGAGCTCGACTCAAACCACCGTGGTCCAACTCCAGGACCGTGAACGGAAACCGCATTGCCAGCTCGAGCGTCCGATCGGTCGACCCGTCATCGCAGACCAGAACCTCAAGGTCCGGGTAGTCGCAGGCTTCCAGCGAGCTCAGGCATTCCCCGATCGTCGCTTCCTCGTTGTAGGCACAGACCACAACCGAAACCTTCGGCCAGTCGGTCCGGAGATCCTTCAAACTTGCAGACGCCCAGTGCTCGACGGCGGCGGTCGCCGGTTTCGCCTCGCGCTCCTCACCGGTGATCCCAAAGCCCCAACCGGATACCGGCTGGCCGCCGACACCCCACTCATCGGTCCAGGCGAACACCGTCGCACCAGCGCAACCGACCCGCTCGACGCTGTCGAGATGTCCTGCCAGGAGATCGGCCTGGGCTTGTTCACCGTGTACCTCAGAGGCCAAGCCCAATTCGGTGATGACCAGCGGTAGCGACGACGATGCAACCAGGAGATGGCGTAGGTAACGGTCGAACGACTCTCCGTCTTCGAGGAAGACGTTGAAGCTTGCAATGTCCTGTCCGTCAACCGAAAGGTATTCGGTGGTCGGGTAATTGGTGTAGGTGGTGAGGAGTTGGGCGTCAACCTGGTGCACCCGCTCGACAATGCTGGACAGTACATCTTCCACCTGATTGCGACCATGAACCCGCACCAGGTCGCCAGGCACCTCATTTCCGACGCTGACACCCAGCACCAACGCCGGATCGATCTCCGCCGCGGCCAATCGGTCGACCGCCGCGGTCCCCGCCGCCAGCACTTGACGACCGGTCTTGGCTCCCGGCTTCGACCAATAGCGCCAGTCGTCATAGTCGAGCCCGATCAGCAGCCGTAGCCCGTTGTCGGCCGCCGCCGTCACCAGATCCGGTGGCGGGAGATCATAGGTTCGGACGGTGTTGAGGCCGAGGGCGGCGATGGCAGCCATGTCGGACTCGATTCGTGGCCGATCCGGGTACCGGGCCCCGTCGGTTCTCGGCAAGAAAGACCCGTACGTCACACCCTTCAGCACAAAGCGATCGCCACAGAGACGAAGATGTTTTCCGTCACGCTCTACTCGTTGCATGCACGTTCGCCCGTCATCGAGAATTCTCCCACGAGTCGAGTAATCGCAGGAACACGCATCAGGGATACGGCCCATACAAGATTTTCCGGACGAAGGTCGGTGGCATCGAGTGGACGGAGCGGGCTACCTTACTTCGACAATGGCTACCAACGAGTCCCTTGACACCATCATCTACCGCGCCAAGCGGGTAATCACCATGAATCCGGCGCAGCCGTCGGCCGAGGCGGTTGCGGTGCGGGGTGAGCGAATCCTGGCCGTCGGCCCGGTCGAGGCCTTGCCCGAGTGGGGCGACGCCGTGGTCGACGATCGCTTCGCCGACAAGGTTCTGGTGCCGGGATTCATCGAGGCCCACAGCCATGTGATGGCCGGTGGCATGTGGACCATGCCCTATGTCGGGTATTTCGACCGCAGCGGGGCGGACGGCAAATTGTGGACCGGCTGCCAGAGCATCGACTCGGTCATCGACCGGCTTAGCGAGGCCGAGTCGGCTATGGAGGATCGCCAGGAGCCACTCCTGGCCTGGGGTCTGGATCCGATCTACTTCGACGGTGAACGCATGTTGGCCCGCCACCTTGACCGGGTCAGCGAATCCCGGCCGATCTTCGTGTATCACGCAAGCGCCCACCTGGCCACGGTGAACAGCGCCATGCTTGAGCGCTCGGAGATCACCGCCGATGACCCAACCCCCGGCATTTCCCTGGACGAATCGGGCCAACCGGATGGTGAGCTCCAGGAACCGCCGGCCATGCAATTGGCCGGAGATGCATTTAGGCGACTCTCGGCGCTGATGGGCACCGAGGAGGGTATGTGGAACTACGCCCGCGAAGCCCGAAACACCGGCGCCACACTGGTCACCGACCTTGGGACAAGCCAGCTGTCAGATCCGGCGCAGGTCGAGCGGTGGCAGCGTGTGGCCAATGATCCCCAGTACCCCAGCCGGGTGATGGTTGCGATGTCTTCAATGATGGGCGGGTTGAAAGACCCGGCAGAGTTAGCCACCATCGGCGCCGACCTCAAAGGTCAAGCGACCGACAAACTGCGGTTCGGCATCGTCAAGATCGTGCTCGATGGATCTATCCAGGGCTTCACGGCTCGAATCAGCTGGCCTCATTACTACGACGCCCCGGCCGGCCATCCCGGCAACGGGTTGTGGCTGATGGCCCCTGAACAGGTGGCCGACATCGTCGAGGCCTATCACGTCGCCGGGCTCACCGTTCACGCCCACTGCAACGGCGACGAGGCCACCGAGGTCTTCGTCGACGCGGTTGAGCAGGTGCTGGAACGCCACCCTCGCTGGGATCATCGGCACACCGTTCAGCACTGTCAGCTGACCACCAAGTCCCAGTACAAGCGAATGGCCGCTCTCGGGATGTGCGCCAACATCTTCAGCAACCACATCTTCTACTGGGGCGACCAGCACCATGACACCACCGTCGGGCCGGAGCGGGCCCGTGGTATGGACGCCTGCGCCACCGCGCTACGAGAAGGTGTTTCGTTCAGCTTCCACTGCGACGCTCCGGTCACCCCGATGGGCCACCTCCACACCATGTGGTGTGCGGTGAACAGGCTCACCGCCAGCGGCCGGGTACTCGGCGAGGACGAGCGGATCAGTGCCTACGACGCCCTCCACGGGGCGACCCTCGGCGCTGCCTGGCAACTCAAGGTCGACCACGACATCGGCAGCATCGAGGCGGGCAAGCTGGCGGACTTCGCGGTCCTGGACGACGACCCGCTTTCGGTGGATCCGGTTGGCATCAAAGACATCGGCGTGTGGGGCACCGTGCTCGGCGGCCAGGTTTTCCCCGCCGATGGTGTGGCGTTCGCCGATTAGACCGCCAGGCCTGGAGAGGCTGCGCCAAAGAATCCGCGCTAGAGAATATCGGTACCGTCCACGTAGCCGAGTTCGATCAGTTCGGTGTCCGGTAGGCGGTCGGCCAGCTCGGCTTTGATCGGGGCCACATCGGTATCGACCGAGAATCCCGGCAGCCAGTTGTCATGGTGCCCGAGTATGACGGTGTCGGGGTTGAGCAGCTCGGCCTGGCGGGACACAAACCGCGCCAGCGAGCCTTGGATCGGGTCCCCATCGATATTGCCTCTCCCGGCCGCGGCCAGGATGGCGACGTCGACCTCTGGCAGCTCATCGAGGATTCCTGTCCAGTGACCGGATGTGTCCTGGTAGAAGATCGTGCCGTCCGGGGACTCGATGATGAACACCAACGCTCCCCCGTCGCCGCGGTCGCCCTGTGCGCTGGCCTGTAGGTGAGCGATGGCCTCCGGTGCCAGTTCCGTGTTGAGGTAGGTGATCAACTTCTCGAAACGTTTCCGGCGTTCCTGCCAGGTCACGCCGAGGTCACCGAGACATTCCTTGTCCGGCTGATCGGCAACCTTCGGCGAAGCCGAAGTTGAGGAACCAGGAGGGTTCCCCATTTCGGCGTGGCTCCAGACACAGGAGTGCAGGCTGGGGAAAACCCGGACTCGAACGTCGGATCCGAGCTCGATGGTCTCACCACCGGATACGCAGATCATCTGCTCAAGGGGAACACCGGCCTGCTCCATGACCCGGATGGTCTCGTAGCTGCCGATGATGGTGGCGCCGGTGTTGGCGGCGATTCGCTCCGCCCCATAGAGGTGATCGAAATGGGAGTGGCCGACCAGAATCCAGTCGGCAACGTCAATGTCATCGGCCCGGAGCCCCGGGCCTGCCGCCGAATCGATGCGATCGATGTAAGCATCGAGGAAGATGGTCTGATCTGCGGTGCGAAGACGGAACGTTGCACAGCCATACCAGTCGAGTGTGCTTGTCATGGAGGAATCCGGTTTCTGTCTCGGCTTCAGCCGCTGATCGGTTCGAGTTTGGCCGGTACATGTTTGTGCCACGGCGTTCCGGCGATCGGGTCCCGCCAGTCGGTGGTCGTCAACTCGTTGGGGGCTACCCCGGTCAGTTCCGGGTTGCCCCCGGCCGGTGAGTAGCCGAGCCCGAGGCCATTCGGCAGGGCGATGTGGCCGTCCATCATGGTGTCGTTGACCTCGGCAACCGCTACCGCGGTTCCGCCGAGGGTTGTGACCCGAACCCGGTCTCCGTCGACAAGCCCGAGCCCGTCTGCGTCAGACGGGCTGAGCCGCAGCGCACCCTCCGGGTCCCGTTTACGCCAGGCCGGATCTCGCATGATGGTGTTGGCGGTGAAGCTGCGTCGCTCCCCGGCTGACAGGATGAATGGGAAGTCCCGAGAGGCGTATGTCGTGGCCGCCTCCGGCAGTTCCGCAATGGCCTGCAGCATCTCTGGGATGGCAAGGTTGATTTTCTGATCCGACGTCTTCAGCAGGTCCCACGCCGCCCCGTGTTCATGCTTGGTGAAGGTCACACCGTCGGGATTGGAGATCATGGCCTCAAAAAGGGCGTTGCCAAGGGCCGGCCCATCGCCCTCGTGGCCGGCGGCTCTGACCTGATCCGGGTGCCGCAGGGCGATCTGTTGCGCGCTGAACCAGAGGGCGGCCGCCCCTTCCATGCCCTCCGGGAGGGTTCGGCCAAGCGTCTCGTAAAGCACGATCGCTCCGACCGCCGCCAACTCCGGCTTCTCCATGGCTGCGGCCATGAAGGCACCACCAAAGGCGTCCATGCCGTCCTCAGCGGCAGCTCGCAGTGGCGTCAGGTCCGCTTCATCGACCAACCCGAGGGCCTGCACGAGGCGGCTGTGTATCTCGGGTTCGGGCAGCGTGCCATCGAGCGGGGCCAGGATCGGCGGACGGAGACAGAACCGGTTTTCCGGGAAGCTCATATTGAAGAAGGTGGTCTCGACCTTCTCATACTGCGAGGCCGCCGGCAGGACATAATCTGCTTCCTGGGCTGTCTCGGTCATGGCAACGTCGATGACCACCGAGAAGTCGATCGCCCTCATGGCCTGGCGAAACTTCTGCGACTCGGCCAACGAGTGGACCGGGTTGGCACTCTCGATCAACATGGCCCGGGTCCGCTCGGGGGAGTCGCTGAGAATTCCGTCTGCGATCTCGTTGCAGGGGATAAGGCCGGAGATGATGTAGCCGCCGGTAACCGGATCGGTCGGCTCCGAACCTGTTGCCCCGTAGCTGAAAAGCGAGGCGATGGAGGTGTGGGCGGTCATGGCGCCGGGCTTGCCGAAGCTGCCGAGCAACACCGAGACCACTCGTTGGAGATACGAGACCAGCGTCGAGTGGGGTGCCATCTCGACTCCGAGGTCTTCGAAAACGGAAACGCTCTTGGCCGCTGCCAGACGGCGGGCGACCTCACGAATCCGCTCTTCATCGATGCCACATCGTTCGGCGAAGGCGGCGATGGGTACGGCACTGAAGGTCTCGACGGCCGCATCGACGCCGACAGCGTTCTTAGCCAGCCAATCCGAAGCGATCAGGTTCTCTTCAACCAACACTGCGCCGATGGCCGATAGTAAGAAGGCATCGGTCCCGGGCTTGACCGGGAGCCAGAAGTCGGCGAGGTCGGCGGTTTCGGTCCGGCGGGGATCTATGACCACCATGGATCGGCTGTCATCGGAGGCGATCTCTTTCAGGATCCGACGGCTCTCATCGAACCCGTGGGAGTGCCAGGGGTTCTTGCCAAGGAATACCGAGACTTCGGCCTCGTGGAACTCGCCGTGGGTGTGGGTCCCGAACATCCGCCCCTCGACCCAGGCCTCGCCGGTTTTCTCCTGAGCGAGGGCGTTGGAACGACGGGTGGCGCCGAGGGCCTTGCGGGTGGCCGACCCATACGCGCCGCAGAGATGGTTGCCCTGGCCTCCCCCGCCGTAGTACAAGATCTTGTCAGCTCCCCGTTCGGCGATGACCTGTTTGAACCCGGCCGCCACCTCGGCGATGGCGGTGTCCCAGTCGACCTCGACGTAGGTCCCGTCATCCATTCGCTTCATTGGAGAGGTCAGGCGGCTCCTGGCGTTCTGATAGTGATCGATCCGCAAGGCCTTCTCACAGGTGTAGCCCTTGGACGACACATGGGCCTTGTTGCCCCGGACCCGGGTGATGGTCCGCTCATCGAGCCGGACCTCCACCCCGCAGTTGTTGCTGCAAAGCACGCAGGCGGTCTTGTGCCAGACCTTCGTCGGATCGGCTTCGGGGTCGTCGCTGTTAACGACTGGTCGGCTGGCGCGCTCTGTCATTGGGGGAATCCTCCACGGATGCACGGACTATCGCCGACGTTACCCCTCGGGCGATGCTCCGACCAAGATGATCCGCCCGCTCGAAGTGAAAGATCGGCGTGTACGATCGAGCCCTCCAGGTGACCGCTATCCACCTCAACCACACTGTTTCAGCGGGCTGAGGGCCTGCACGCTCGGCCATCGTTGCGAGCAGGCTGCCTCGATCGGCAAATCCCCCTTTCTCCAACTGGCAACATGGCCTCCCTGGCCGCTACAACTGGCACTCCTATGTCCGAGATCCATCAAGAAATGTCTTTCACCGATGCCTGTGCTGCGGTCTGCGGTCCCGGCACCATGTTCGAAGTCGGGGAAGCCGAAATCAACGGCTCGGCCAACAGCGTGTTCGTCCATGCCCCGCCAAACATCGGTGCGCTATACGGCCAGGCCGCGGCTCGAGAAGACGAGTTCATCGTCTACGAGGACGAGCGCTGGACCATGCCCCAGCTCTTGTCGCTCAGCGGGCGAATCGGCCACCTGCTGGTAGAGACCTACGGGGTCGGCAAGGGTGACAGGGTGGCGATCGCCATGCGGAACTATCCGGAGTGGATAGCCACCTTCGTTGCCGTCACCTCGATCGGAGCGGTTGCCGTTCCTCTCAATGCCTGGTGGCAGACGGACGAGCTGGCCTACGCCCTGAACGACTCGGGTTCTCGCATCGTCGTCGCCGACGAGGAACGTCTGAGCAGGCTCCTGGCCCCCGGCGTCGGTCGTGGCGAAGCCGTCTCGATGCCGTCGGATCTCACCATCCTTGTGGCTCGGAGCGAGAACGCCCCTGGCGGTGACGCCGTCGCGTTGGACAGCGTCCTGCCGGCCGAAGCCACCATGCCTGTGGTCGACGTGCAACCGGAAGACGACATCACCATCCTGTACACCTCGGGCACGACCGGAAACCCCAAGGGTGCGGTCAGCACCCACCAGGCGGTCATTCATGCCCTCATGTGCTTCGCGGCGAGGGCCCAGGTTGGCGCCCTCTGCGAACCGGACCTCGATCTGGACCCCGAAGCGCCACCGGCGGCGCCGGTCTTCATGTTGGCGGTGCCGCTGTTCCATGTGACCGGACTGGTTCCGGTGATGCTCGGTTCGTTCATAGGTGGCGCTCGGTTGGTCGTCACCCACCGCTGGGATCCCGATCGGGCCCTTGAGCTGATCGAACGGGAAGGCGTGACCAACTTCGTCGGCGTGCCAACCATGAGCTTTGATCTCCTGGAGGCCAAGACCTTCGGGGAGCGGGATCTGTCGACGCTTCGTTCCGTCGGCGGCGGTGGCGCTCCAATGCCTCCGGAACTGGCGAAACGCATCGACGAGAACTTTCCAAAGGGAAGGCCGGGCCTCGGCTACGGTATGACCGAAACCAACGCCTACGGCCCGCAGAACTCCGGCGACGACTTCCTGGCCAACCCCACATCGACGGGCCGAACGATTCCGGTGATGCAGATGCGGATCACCGACAGCGACGGCAATCTCCTTGAAAGCGGCGAAACCGGCGAGCTGTGGTTCAAGGGTCCGTCGCTGATCAAGGGCTACTGGAACCGCGCGAAAGACACCGCCGAAACCATCGTCGACGGATGGCTGCGTTCCGGAGACATCGGGACCATCGACGACGCGGGATTCGTCTACGTCAGCGACCGAGCAAAGGACATGGTCCTTCGGGGCGGCGAGAACATCTACTGCATCGAGGTCGAGGCCGCCATCTATGAGCATCCTGCGGTCCATGAGGCCGCCGTCTATGGCGTCCCAGATGAGCGTCTCGGTGAGGATCTGGCCTGCCACGTGATGGTGAAGGACGGCCAGACGCTGGAAGCCGGCGATCTACAAAGGTTTCTCGGCCGGCGTTTGGCCAAGTTCAAGGTCCCGTCCCTGGTTGCCATCGTCGACGAGTCGCTCCCCCGGAACGCCGCCGGCAAGATTCTCAAACGCCAGCTTCGAGATGAGGTTGCGGTCGAACTCGGCTGATCGCGACCTCTAGAGGTCGCCGCCTCGCTGACGGGTTCGGATCTGACCGATCCCTTCCTGCAGTAGCGAAAAACAGACCAACCAGGCGAGCACGCCAAGCAGCACGAACTTGAGGTAGAGCAGGTTCGGGATCGGGCTGTTCCAGATGGCATGAAGGCCGATGGCCAGCAACATGACCCGCCAAAAACGAGGATCCTTCAGGTGCTCCACACCGAGTGGCCGGCCATCGCGGACCCGCCACAGCGCGCCGGCGGTGATGGCCGTCCACACCACGTGCGCGAAGGGTGAGAAGACGCCCCGAAGCAGGATGCTGTCGATCACGTCACTGTTGTCGAGGGCGAACAGCGCGGCCACCAGTGCATAGCCGGCAGACTCGAAAGCCGCGACACCAGCGCCGATTGCGGCACCGAACAACATGCCGTTGAGGATGTAGTGATGCTGGACCTGTCTGGCCACCAGGACGACCGCCAGCAGCTTCGCCGGCTCCTCGACCAGGGCCGCGACCATCGCGCCCAACCACGGAAAGTCGAACAGTTCGAACCCGATCAGCGAAAAAAGCAGCGATGCCGCTCCACCGAGAAACACCATCCTGAGCACCGCCACGATCGATACGTTCCGAGGCAGGTTCATTTCGAAGAAGAAGATCAACACCGCTGTTGGCATGGCAAAGGATCCAACGATGATCAGGCCCGGCAACAGGGTGATCGGTTGGAATACCGTCCAGCCAACGAGCAACAGCGCGAAGACGGCGCTGGTGGCAAGGAAGGTTCTGGCGAACAACCATGGCTGAGGCCATTCGGCCCGTACCGATGCCAGCGGTGGTGTCGTTGCGGTTGTCCCGACCATGAGTTCCCGTTCGATCTCTTCCTGGGAGCGTCGGATGAAGCTGTTGGCGAACAGGTGCCGGAGACTGAAGTTGTCATCGAGCCGGTCGACTTTGGCCGCCCCCGAAATACGATGACAAACCGAGATCAGTCGCTCCTTGAACGACACCTCCGGTGCCGTTGTGGGTCCATGCTGTCCGGCGATGGAATGGTCGGGTGTTTCCGAGGTCTGGCTTGGCGGCCGGTCTGCGTGTGAGTCGGAACGGGAGTCTGACTGGCCGCTCGAATACGAGGTGGAGTTGCTGAAGCTGGCGCCATGGGAGACGGGGCCGGCGGTTTGCTCTGGCTGCGGCGCATCAGGGAGATCGGCTGGCGCAGGCCAGGGGCCGCCCTGGGTCCACTCGGGCGGTGTCGGTGGGGCCACACCCTTTGGTCTGATCTGACCTGCGGAATCCGGCCAAGCGGTCGAGCTCCAGCCGACTTCGCCGGGGCGTGGTAGGCGCTCGGTAGACTCCTCGCCGCAGTTCTGTGGCCAATCGTCGTCGGCATCGTCGCCGTACCGGCGCGGCGTCACCGAACCGGCCCTGCGACCAGGATTCTGACCTCGTTGAGGTTCTGCAACCGCCGCCTGTTTCTCATTGCCTCGTGACCCTACCAGTGGGGTGAAGACCCGGTTTGGGCAGTTACCACCAGCCTCTTTCGGTCGGCGGCGGTCTGATTTTCGGGCCTAGTTCTCCAACACTAGGCGATCGGCCAGCTCCGATATCGTCGCACAGCCCGTTTGGGCCATGGTGTTGATCAGGCCTTCGCGAAGAATCTCGAAGGCGTGTCCGGGGCCCTCCTCGCCAATTGCTCCCAGTCCGAACATGAATGCCCGCCCGCAGAACACGAAGCTGGCTCCGAGGGCCATGGCCCTAGCGACGTCGAGGCCCGACCGAACGCCGCTGTCGAATAACACCGGCACCGAGGCACCGACCCGCTCCACGATTGGAGCCAGAGCGTCGATTGCGGCTGGAACCGCGTCCAGCTGTCTCCCCCCGTGATTGGAGACCTGTACCGCGTCCGCGCCGTTGTCGACGCAGCGCTGGGCATCATCGGGGTCCATGATGCCCTTCACCACCAGCGGACCGTCCCACAGCTCTCGAACTTCGGCCAGGTACTCGAAGGAAAGAGTGCCCCCGAGGTTGGCGCCGACGAAACCGGCGGTGGCCCGCATCGTCGAATGATCGATGTACTTCTCCAGGGTTCGGAATCGTGGCAGCCCGTTGCGGAGGACCCCGATGCTCCAAGCCGGATGGATGGCCGACTGCAAGACCAACTTGGGGCCGATGACCGGCGGCACCCGAACTCTGGCCTTGCGCTGCCGCTCCCTTCGGCTGGCCGCCGGCACGTCAGCGGTGACCACCAGTGTGGTGAACCCGGAGTTCTTGACCCGTTCGAGCAGGTCCGCTCGAAGCTCCGGGTCGCGCGGCGGATACAGCTGGAACCAACCCATGCCATCGGCATTGGGACCGGCAACCTCCGGCTGCTCGGTGGCCACGGTGCTCAAGGTGTAGGGGATCCGGTGTTTTGCCGCCGCTTTGGCCAGGGCGGCATCGGCACCGGGCCAGATCAGAGCGGTCAGACCGACCGGGGCGATGCCGATCGGGGCCGCGTACGTGGTGCCGAACAGCTCGGTTTCGATGACCGGGTCCAGCAGGCCCTTGAGCAGCTCCGGGTTGAGCCTGACCTCGGCCATGCGGTCCAGATTGTGCTGCACCGCGCGGTCATCGCCCGTTCCGCTGGCCAGGTACTCCCAGGCGAAGTGGGGAATCCGCCTCGACGCCCGGCGCTCCAGGTCGTCGATGCCTGGCATGTTGTCCATCAGATTCTTGGCCATCAGATCAGTACCTAGAGTTTCCAGTCTCTTGGCCACGGTCGAAAGGTTCAAACGGGGCACCATCGCTTATGCATTGCCGTCAGGCGCTGAAGCTCGGCCGTCAGGCGCTGAAGCTCGGCCGTCAGGCGCTGAAGCTCGGCCGTCGCGCGCTGAAGCTCGGTCGGCTTCTGTCTCGATCAACATGAGGAGCACATC
>JAVJHY011794934.1:0-37233 GCA_035593235.1 Phascolosoma agassizii
GTTGTTTCTCCATAATTAGAAGGCTTATTGTTTTAGTAGGTTCCCCTGGCCTTGTAGTGTGGCCGAGCAGTGCAGGCGACACCGGAGAAAAGGCGCGCATTGTTTGAGTGTAGCGAGTTTGTGCGGCGCCGGTGTTGGAGAACCGCGGAGGGGACCCGTAGGGCCAGAATACGGCCACCATGGTTTTGGGTCCTTTTCCCGAAAGAAAAGGACCTCGTCGTGCCGGGGCGAAACCCGGCATTACAGTCTGCTTAATTATTGTTAGGCTACATGGGAGAAATCGTCCAGGCCCAGTTTCTTTTTTGGCCATGCCCTGAAGTATAGTCTGCTTTGAGGCAAACTTAAGTGAATGGAGCACTATCTATTTCGCGTATGAGTCTAACCTTCACCCTGTGCGGTTGCTCGAACGAGTGCCTTCTGCAAATTTGTTGAGTGTAGCCACAAACAGTCTGGTTCTTTATACATGACATTCATACGCAACGGACCACTTCATCTCGCTTTCGCGCTATTGCTTCTAGCTGGTACCACGTTCCTAACTGGCTGTGCCCAGGCCAATGATGAACCCGAGTCACGGTCTGGAGAGCTGGCAAGTGTTTACTTAGAATATCTTGAGGGGATTAAAGCTAGGAATCTCGATCTGATTCGACCTCTTTCAGCGGAAAAAAGCCAGGAATGGATGCGTAAAATGGGAAAAATGCCTCAAGCCAAGCGAGAAAAGATTTGGCACGCGATGGCGCAGGGTTCGATGAACCCAAAAGATGTTCGGATAGCCAAAGAGATCATCGAGGGCGATCGGGGAATTCTTCGCGCTGAAGGGTTTGGGCAGCCTGATATAGAAATCATTACCGATCGTCTGGATTCGTCAGAAAGTCTGCTAATGGTAGAGAGAAAGCCAATATTAACGCGCCAATACATTACGGTTTTTTTTGTGAAGGAACGAGGCAGCTGGAAATTTCTGAAAAGTTCACAAATAGCATATCATGACCCACGTCCGCTGTTTGCACCTATTAACGGGATAAATGATGACCAAATGTACCCACAATACCACTGCGCTTTTTCGTCGAGCGCTGCTGTGTGTTCGGACACGACTCGCAATCAGGACGCATGTTGGGGCTGTTTTGCCACACTAAACGCCGACCCTGCGCTCTGCGATAACCTCGCTCAGGATATGGCGACCCAGGATTCCGCGTTCTTTCATGACCAAATCGCATTTAAGCGAGGGAACTGTAATGCTGAGGTTGTGAATCTAATGGGAGATACTAACTTGTGCGCGACCCTGTCGGACAAGGAAATTGTTGGAGTTAATCTACAACAGAGATGCCTTGATAGGATCAAGAACGTCGGATTCCTGCCTTCGACCAATATCTATACGCTGGATTCAGATGGCGACGGGCTCACAGATATGCGGGAGATATACTTCAACACGAGTATTGCGAGTCCGGACACAGACAACGATGGCCAATCAGATTTCGATGAGGTCACGGCAATGAGCAATCCATTGGGCACGGGAAAACTAGGTGATCACCTTAAATGACGACTGCTAGCCGCCTCACCCTTCGAGCGGATTTCTAATATTCACTTCGTCATTCTCGGCAATTCTTTGCGGGAATCTATAGAAATTTAATGTCGGGATGAAACCCGGCATCTAAATCATAGCTTCACAATTATACAGTCTGTCTCAGAATTGTTAAGCTGCATGGCAGAATTCATATAGGGCAGATTGCTTTTTTAACTATGATCTAAAGAAGTGTCTTCCTTGGAGGCACTACGGTAAATGAGGTGCAATCGTGGCAGATCAATTCCCAGAGCTGAGTGATAAGTTGAGCCAATTTATCGGCGAGCAAAAAGTGTTTTTTGTGGCGACTGCTGCGCCGCATGGGAGGATCAATCTCTCACCGAAAGGTCACGATTCTCTTCGTGTCCTCAACTCTCATGAGATTCTTTGGATGAACTTGACGGGTAGCGGGAACGAAACGGCCGCGCATGTGTCCGAATTCAATCGAATGACCATGATGTGGTGTGCCTTTGAAGGGCCTTCACGAATCCTTCGCATCTATGGTACAGCGCAGGTCTTTCATCCGAGGGGTTCTCGTTGGGCAGAATTTTCAGCTCAGATACCTTCCACAGTAGGGGCGCGACAGTACTTCTTGGTGTCCATCGATCTGGTCACAACCTCTTGCGGTGAATCCGTGCCTTTTATGGACTATGTTGAAGACCGTCGTGGGCTTTCGAAGTGGGCTGAGAAGAAGGGGGAAGAAGGGATCTCTGAGTATTGGCAAAAGAAGAACCAGCGGAGTTTAGATGGGAAGCCCACAGGGATTCTTGGTTCTTAGTGTGATGTATATGACGCCTGACGCCATCAAGCAAGGATGAAGGAGGAGTGAGAACCTGCTCTATTATTTTGCGTATGGGTCTAACCTTCACCCAGTGCGGTTGCTCGAACGAGTGCCTTCTGCAAATTTGTTGGGTGTAGTCGAACTGGATAAACACCGTCTTGCATTTCATAAAAAAGGTCAGGATGGATCGAGCAAGTGTAACCTGGTCCGCACGGGCGAAGAATCTGATCGAGTGTATGGAGCCATCTATCAAATGGATTTAGCCCATATGAATGCCTTAGACAGTATTGAAGGCAAAGGGGATGGCTATGTTGAACAACAAGTAATGCTTCAATATCAAGGCCAGGAGTACAAGGGGTTTACCTATTTTGCCCAACGATCGCACATTGATGAAAAACTGAAACCCTATCATTGGTATAAGCAATTGGTTATTTGGGGGGCCAGATATTTACATTTTCCAGATTCATACGTTGTGTCAATTGAATCAATTGAATCGGTGGAAGACCCTGACGAGAAAAGAAGGAAAGAACATGAAAGGTTACTTGAAAAAATCATTGTAGCCACCGGATGAGAAATTCCGAGGCGCACTAAACGGAGAGGAAATCGCTGATTTGCATCTTATGCGGATCTCTCTAATCATTGAAAGTGTTTTCTAGGAGGAGTACGTGTCAGCAATTACAGCCCGAGTTCCGCAGGTGGATTGGTGTCAGGGTTTTGAACGCCACTGGAATGGAGGAAATCCGGCTGTTACCCATGCGTTTAATACCTTATCCTTTCTCTTCCCACAGGGAGAGCGATTCTTCATTGAAGTAGCTCGAGAAGTGCTTCGTGGTCTGGATACAACGAGCCATTCGGAGCTTGAGCGGGCAGTAAAAGACTTTATCGCGCAAGAGTCGACTCACAATCTTCAGCACAACCATTACAATGCCATTCTGGAGAAGCAAGGGTACAGAAACATCGCGCAGGGGTTCATCAACCGCCTGCAAGAACGATCCCGTCGCAACTTCTCGTCTTTGACGAGGCTTGCCATTGTCTGTGGGTATGAACACTACACGGCTATTCTCGGTAACTATATCCTGAGTAATCCCGAAGTGCTCAAACCAGCCTCGCCGGACATGGCGCTGATCTGGGGTTGGCATTCTGCAGAAGAAACCGAGCACAAAGCGGTTTGCTTTGATCTGTATCGGGCCGCTGGCGGGGGTTGGTTGCGGCGGGTGCTGGTGTTCATGCTGGTTACCTTGAATTTTAATCTGATGTTTGGTCGCCTCTATGCCAGCATGTTGTATCGTGATGGTTGCTTGGGGCTATCAAGGCTGGCAGGAACCATTGGGCAATTTTTGAAGTTCTTTTTTGGTCGGTCAGGTATTGCATGGCATTTGCTGTGGCACGGATTTCGCTATCTCAGCCCGTTGTTTCATCCATGGAATCAAGACAATAGACAAAAACTTCAAGCGTGGCTTACGGTTAATAAGGCACGGTTGTGTAAAATATGAGGCTACGAATAACGCTACCACTTGAATTAAATCTGACCAACAAACATGCTGCCGCACTTTCGTGGGCAGCTTCTTCAAAGCATTAATCTCCCACAATTCATCCTGAGCAATCGTATGAGTGATTATGTTGAATATTTGAAAGAAGTCTTTAGTGAATTTGGGCCCGTTCAGCCACGCCGTATGTTTGGGGAGTACGGGATCTTTTATAAAGCGTTAATGCTAGATTCAGTAGTGGAGATGGAAATTATTTGAAACCTTTTCATTGCGTTATTCAACCGCCTGTCTGATTCTGTTAGAGTCTGTGTCTTACCAGGAGCGCTAGTGGCACAATTTTCAATCAAAGTTGTAGTCGAAAATGACGATGCTTTACGCATTCGTGCAGACACTCTAGTTCTTAAGCATGCGCAAGGGCTTTACGGGGTCGATTTCGCCGTTTATAACAGGGTTGTTCGGGCTGGTAGCAAACCAGAACTTCCCAAGCTAGGTGCTCACCATTTTATGCCATCAGAGCATGCATTGGGATCTGATAGGGTTCTATTTATCGGTGTAGAATCTCTCTATAATTTTAGGTATGCGGAAATCCGTGAGTTCGGTCGACTCGCAATGACTATTCTGGCCACAGACAAACAAGAGACGAAACATGTTGCCTTGACAATTCATGGGACAGGATACGGTCTTGATGAAACAGAGTCATTTGAGTCTGAACTTGCCGGTGTTATTGAGGCGATTGCTCAAAACGATTACCCACAAGATCTTGAAACTATTACCTTTGTTGAGCGAGATCGCAATCGTACGAAACGACTTGCAGCTGTCCTAGCAAGACTGTTGCCGACAGGCCGCCTCGATAGAAATGGCCGAGGCCTGATAAGCGGTCTGGACATGTCCGCCAAGCAAGCCTTGCGCACAGCTGGTTACGGCTCAGATTCAAAGCCTCGCGTTTTTGTTGCGATGCCATTTGCAGATGAGATGAGTGATGTCTTTCACTACGGAATTCAAGGTGCAGTTAATTCTGCTGGCCTGCTCGTCGAACGTGCAGACCTCGCCACCTTTACCGGTGACGTAATGGAGTGGGTACGTGCGCGCATATCTAACGCAAATCTCGTAATTGCAGATCTAACGTCATCAAATCCGAATGTCTATCTTGAGGTTGGGTATGCCTGGGGGAAGAGCGTACCGACTGTACTGCTGGTGAAGAGCACCTCTGACTTAAAGTTCGACGTGCGTGGGCAACGTTGCATCGTCTATTCGTCAATCAAAGATCTTGAAGATAAGCTTGCCAATGAACTCGCTAGCCTACTCCTAACGCAAAATTAAGCCTTGTCTCATTCTGACGCAGGCGGACTAGAGTAGCAATCGTTGGTCGTCCACTGATCAACCCGGCGTTCAGCTAATTGCAATGTGCGGATTTAGTGAAATGGAAAATAGAGGGATTTACTCGTGTTTGATGCTTGATAGAAAGTATATTGGTGAAAGATCGTTTGGGATAGACTGATCTCTGTACTCTATTCAGCCATAGATTCAGTTAATCCTGTAAAGCATCCTGAACAATCATATGACTGATTACGTTGAATATTTGAAAGAAGTCTTTAGTGAATTTGGGCCCGTTCAGCCACGGCGTATGTTTGGTGGATACGGGATCTTTCACAAGGGGTTAATGTTTGCGTTGGTGGCGGATGATTCCCTATATCTAAAAGCAGACGAGACTATCTCCACGTACTTTACCGAACGAGAGTTGGAGCAATTTGGTTACGAGAAATTGGGGAAGGTATTTAAGATGTCCTACTTTATGGCTCCTGAGGAAATTTTCGATGACCCTGAAGAAGCGAAAATCTGGGCCGATCGTTCTTATGCTGCCGCGGTCCGCTCAAGTAAGCCAAAGAAAAAGAAGTGAGGATATGGGATCAGGTTTTGCGACCTCCCGCAAAGAAATTTCCCTGCGTTCGTGAGCGTTATTCCACTTACTCTATTGATTTGAATCTATGGTAGATGCCGGGTTTCGGCCCGGCAGCCGAGGTCCTTTTCTTTCGGGAAAAGGACCCAAAACCATTGACGCCCAGTCTGGCCTCATTACATGAGCGGGACGCCAAGTTTTAGGAGGGCAGACCAACTCGCTCCGCTCAGACAAGGCCTGCCCCTGATTAGGGCGTCCCTCTCAATGGCCAGACGGCAGGCGTCGGTCATGAAGAAAAGAAGCGTAGCAGAGAATAGGTTGTGAGGGCCGCCAGTCCCATTGTTTGCACGTTTAAACCGGATCAAATTTTTCTGTTCCTTTTTAATGATCTTTGGTGACTTACTGGGGGTTTTCTATTAAGGTAGGCCTTTCATACCTACTTATTGGAGTTATCGGAATTAGACTATGATAAAAGTATTGATGCTCACGAATGAATTCCCTCCGTACACCTATGGTGGTGCGGGGGCGCATGTGGAATATTTAAGCCGTGAGCTTTCCCATATGCTTCCGGTGGAAGTGCGGTGTTTTGGGGATCAGCATATCGATCAGGGGAATCTTAAGGTGAGGGGTTTTCCCCTTGCAGAAGAGTCGTTTGGTGCACCAAAACCACTTCATTCTGTGTTTGGAGCGGTGCAGCGTTGCTGGCAGATGAATGCCGATGGGTTGGATGCAGATTTGGTGCATTGCCATACTTGGTATAGCCTATTTGGAGGGATTTTGGCCAAGTTGAATTATGGAATTCCCTTGGTGGTGACGACGCATTCATTGGAGCCCCTCCGCCCGTGGAAACGGGAGCAACTGGCTGGGGGATATGATTTTTCTTTATGGGTGGAGAAAGCGGCGCTGGAAATGGCGGATGCCATCATTGCTGTTTCGCAAGGCACGAAGGATGACATTCTCAAATTGTTCGAGGTTTCGGAAGAACGGGTACATGTGATTCATAATGGCATTGATCTCCATGAATTTAAAAAAGTGGAGAGCCATGATGTGTTGACGCGATATGGAATTCCCACGGGCAAACCCTATCTGTTGTTTGTGGGGCGTATTACCCGCCAAAAGGGGATTATCTATTTACTGAAAGCTTTGTCGTATTTGGAGCCAGATTTCCCTGTCGTGTTATGTGCAAGTTCGCCGGACACCCCAGCGATTGCGGCCGAAATGAAAGAGGCGTTGGAGAAAGCGTCAGCCCATCGTGAACATATTTATTGGATACAGGATGTTTTGGATAAACCGAGTCTTATTGAATTGTATTCCCATGCTGGGGTGTTTTGTTGTCCTTCGATTTACGAACCATTTGGCATTATTAATTTAGAAGCCATGGCCTGTGAAAAACCAGTGGTGGCATCGGCGGTTGGTGGTATTCCTGAAGTCGTCGTTGAAGATGAAACCGGGTTTTTGGTTCCCGTGGATCAATTTGAGGAAGCGCCGTTTTCACCAAAAGATCCAGAGAAGTTTGCGCAGGATTTAGCCGAGCGAATTAATCAATTGATGCGTGACCAGGCCTTGCGTACACCAATGGGAGAGGCTGGTCGCCGTCGAGCCGAAGAGCTGTTTAGTTGGACGGCAATAGCCAAAAAGACAAAAACGCTATATGAAAAGGTGGTTGAAGAAGCCTAGTTTAACTTTTGCTGGAAAGAACTAATGGGTTTGAATGATCTGATGAAACAGGGGATGAGAACCGATTATGCTTCTGGATCACGGCCTGTCTGAAACATGGTTTCCAAGCGGCGTACTTCTTCTTTACGGCGGTGCCGTTCTTCCACCATTAAGGAAATTAAGGAATTCCAAAAAGCCACTTCTGACGGTGAGCCGTCGGTGATTCGTTGATCGCGCCATTCGGTAGCAAAACGCGTATACACTCGAATCTCGCAATCGTTAAAACTTTTGAGTGCATCGATCAATTCATCTTCAGCATGCATAGGTCAGCGAACCTTCCTCATTTTAAGAATGTCCATGATGAATTCCTTCATGAATATGTATATCGGCGGATTGGAAATCGTTCCTTAGCCGGAAAGGCTTTCTTGTGAGCAAAAAAAATAGGATCAATGACTTGTCGGTAGGTTTGAAATATTTTGGCCGGTTATGCGGACTGCTTTTATTACTGGGTGTTCTTATGGCGTGTGGGGAAGATCCGCAACAATTGTTTGAAACGGCCAAATTTGAAGAGCAACAACACAATCAAGCGCATGCCAGAGAGTTGTACGAACGAATAATTCGCGACCATGCAGATAGCCCTGTTTCAGCAAAGGCTCAAGAACGATTGCAGGAATGGAAGAAGGAAAATCCGTGAGGTGAGTCTACGTTCAATAACGACTGCTAGGCATAGTGATCGGGGTCAACCCCGGTCCGATACATATATTCTAATCGTCGAATGTCCTGATCCCGCCGCATCCGCTCATCAATGCACAAGTTGACGACTGTATTCCAGAAGCCGGCTTCTGCCATGGAACCTGCTTCCATGCGTTGGTCGCGGAATTCACTGGAAAAACAGGTATAGCGTTGTAGGTCTGCGTCTTCAAAATCTTGAAGAAAACTCGTAAGGTCTTCTGTATGGGTGAAGGGGCTGTTGTTGTCGCTCATATTCTCTCCTATGGTTATGGTATCGGTTGGTGCCATAGGAATTCTTTAGAGTCTGTGCGAAAAAGGCTGATGCAACAGGTCAGAAGACGGAGGGGCGGGCAGACAGTTATTTGATCGTTATTTCACGTTGTATTTGCATGAACGCAGGTTTGTGAAGTTTAGCCTATCAATGCAGAACATCTCATCGACAATCGGTTAGCGAACATCGACGAAAAACGCAGGTGTAATGGTCGGCAGGCCATATTCGACATGAAGAATGATCATAACCACGCGAAGCAAGCTTCGCCAAATACCCATCTGAATAAATTTACGAGCGTCAGTTACCACCGAAGACGTTAAAAGTCGGGGAGTGGTATGTACCAGAAGTTGCTCGCAAAATCGGACATCTTCCAACATGGGCTGTAAGGGAAATCCTCCCAGATGATGAAAGAGCTCTGCTCGAACAAAGAGGGCTTGGTCTCCGTAGATGATTCGTGAGCGATGGCATCGAAAGTTATCGAGCCAAGAAATCATGCGGAGTCGCCAGTCCTGGCCAGAAAATTGATGCTGAAAACCTCCTGCAAGACAATTTTTTTCTAAGGCTAAGTGTTGGAGCTGCTTGAAGGCGTCTTTGGGAAGGAGCGTATCAGCGTGAAGAAACAACAACCAGTCGTCAGGTGAATGTTGTTGCCTTAGTACCTCATTCGCCCCAACATTCATTTGAGATGCACGACCCTTGGTCGCAGTCAGCCAGGTTATTAGACGGTGACTGCGAACGATTTCATGGGTTCGGTCGATGCTTCCCCCGTCCACGACAATAATTTGGTAGTCGCCTGTCTGTTGGAAGACTGACGTCAGAGTTTGAGGGAGTGCCCGCTCTTCATTATACGTGGGAATAATGACCCAGATCATGGTTTGTGGTTCTTCCTCTTGTTGTTACACCAGCGAAAGCGAAAAGGATTGTAAGTGATTGGGTTGTGAAGAATGTGCCTGTAGCCATACAGGCAAGTGTTGATAGAAATCGTCCCAGTATTCCTGAGGATCTTCATTGATTGAATAGAACGCGTCTTGGGCGGAAAAAAGAAGCGTTTTGGCTAACGGCAAGTACTCTTGTGTACGGTTGCGCAACGTATCATATGATTCCTCGTCTCTCTCCAGCATTTTGGAGAGGACGCGGAGTCCAAATTGGTGATGGGCTTCTTCTTGGTGAATGAGCATGCGTCTGAGTCTTTGAAAAGGCGCACTACGTTTGACGAGGCCTGCCTCAATTTTTTTGAGAATAGCTTCTCCTAACCCCTCCAGGATGATTTGCTCTGCCAGAAGGGTCTCCGCGAAGTCTTGTCGATCAAGGGCTGCTTCAAGAAGATCCCGATATGCATTCATATGCTCCGACATTGGCGACGGATGACTGGAATGGGGTGTTAGCCAACGAATGGCGCTCTGAAAAGCTAAGGCATGATACCCTTCTTGTCTCGACTGACCGGCTAAAAAGGTTTTCATTCCTTGTTCGGGGGTAAGTGCTATTTGGGCTTGAGCACAATCGTGGGCGAGTTGTTCCCCAAGTACCATAAAGGTTAATAGCTGGCCAAGATGGACGTGTTCGCCTGATTTAATGAGCATGGGTTAATTCGAAAGTTGATTGTGGAAGAACGTTTGGTGTTCGTAAGGCCGATATAGGATGGCGAAGATTCGAACTCACCACGCGGCTACAGAGCATATTGCAGGATGAACGGTCTGAGCATTGTTGGATGGCTGGATGATCGAGGTTGCCAAGAATCTCAGATAGGGAAGAAGATAAAAGGTTCCCGGAATGTGGTAGTGCGAGGCAAGGGGCGACATTTCCCGAGGCATCAATGGCAATGCTGTACCGTCCTGCATCGCAAGCAGGAAGTCTTTGGTCGTTGAGCCAACGAATATTGTCGTGGAGATAGTTTCTGAAGTACCCATTCGGAACCATGTTTGATTCTACGGCCTTTTGAAAGACGGCGGTGGCGGTGGCTTTTTGGTATTGAAGCGTGAGGTCGACTTTGCCGTAACGGGAGACATCCCAATGATAGGCGCCGAGCACTGGAATCATGCCATGATTTCGTGCAAAGCGCATGACATCCAACACATCATCTCGGTTCACCTCACTCACAATGCACGTGAGGTATTTGGCATGAGGATATTCGTCTAACAGCTCAATGCCTTTCAGGACAAGTGATAATTGATCTGCTCCCCTAATGATTCGATACCGTTGGCGATCTAAAGTGTCGAGACTGATGGATAGACTGATGGGGTGACGAGCCAGGCGGGCCAGAAGCGATGAGGTCAATTTCGTTCCGTTAGTGATGAGACTGATGGTAAACCCGATGGAAGATAAGTCGTCCAGGATGTCAGGCAGATCTTTCCGCAAGAGGGGTTCGCCTCCTTGTACGAAAACTATTCTGAGCCCTTCTCTATAGAGATGTGAAAAGACACGGAAGATTTCTTTCCGACTCATTTCATATCGACCCTGATTAAGAGGGAGGTCACAATAGCCACATGCAGAATTACAGCGGAGGGTGGCTTCAAAGATTGCTAAGATTGGTCGTCTTTGTAAGATATTTTTGATGGGTTTGAGGAGAGTGGAGAGCATTTTGTTCGCTATACGTTAAAAACCAGGAGTTCCGGGAAGACAGATTATAGTTGTGTGTCTGTTTTTAGGTCAGACACGATTCCCGTGTGGTTGATTATCGTAAATAAGTCTGAGACTGTGGATGCCGTGATAGCAGAAAAATCTTGTAGCGTGCGTTCGAGGGATTCTTCGATGCTCGCTCCAGAACAGAGATGGTTTAATAACAGGTATTCAGGTTCACTCAAGTGCTTGACGTAAACCTGCTGTTGGTGTTTGTAGCACAGCAGCCATTGAGGTTTGCCCCAATCTTTTTCTGGAAGTGACTCTTGGATGGTTCCTCGAAGTTTCCATATCTCATAGACGGAATAGGGAGATCGAAACAGACGGACAGAAGGTCCAAAGGTCAGACGTAAATTTCCCGACAGAGCATGTTGCTGGAAGTGCTCAGGTGTGAGGCTTGTGTGAGGGGGGAGATGAAAGACTTCTTTGAATAGCCATTCAAACCGCGCCAAATCAGCGAGAAACGGAAGGTCTGAAAAGGGCTGTCTCTCTGCTAAAAAATCGGGAAACGATTGTCCGAAGTCAGAGAGATTGTAGGAAGCCGAAGAACGCGTCAGTAAAAAATCTTTCGCTAAGCGAAAATAGTGCTCGTCTCCTGCCACCCACCATACCGCCTCAAACGTTTCACCCAAGGCCTCAGTCAGGCGGACGATGTGCCCGGTTCTATAGACCTCCAGAGCGGCATCCGAAGATAGAGACCCTCCCGGAATTATTTCCTCAAGAAGTGCTGAGTCAACAGGGGTTTCTTCAGATCTAAGAGAAGCTTGAGAAAATAGGTGTTGAAACTGGCTGAGTGTGAGTTTGGCCATGGTGGTACGTCCAAATATGCGCCGCTTTAAGCGCCTCTTCTTCTAGTTGAGGAAATTCAGGAATATCTTCATCCCATTCGATCAACACAGGGACCTCCGGTGCACGGGCAATGAGTGAGGAGAACAGATCCCAGACCTCTGGGTACACTGTTTTAGAATGGGTATCAAAGAGATGAGTGCCCATGTTCGTGTATCCGGCTAAGTGAATTTGTCCGATGACTTGCGTGGGTATGGCTTCCAGAAAGATGTAGGGATCAAACTGGTGATTTTTGGCATTGACGTACAAATTATTAAGGTCGAAGAGGAGCCTGCAACCCGAACGATTGGCGACCTCGTTCAAAAAATCCCATTCAGTATAGTCGCCACAAGGAAATCGAAGATACGTTGACACATTCTCTAGGAGTATTGGTCTCTGTAAACACGTTTGCACTTCATCCACATGGTCAACAATAAGATTCAAGGCTTCTTCCGTAAACGGAATAGGAAGAAGATCATGTAAGTTTTGTTGTTGTAATCCCGTCCAGCAAAGATGATCAGATACAATGAACGGATCAATCCGTTTTACTAAGTCACGAAGGTTGTGCAAATACTCTTGGCGAAGTCCTTCGGATGAGGCAATGGAAAGGGAGACGCCATGTAAGGCGACAGGGTAATCCCCTCGGATGAGCTCTAGCATGTCGAGGGGGCGTCCCTTAGAGTCCATATAGTTTTCACTAATGGCCTCGAACCATGAGACCTTTGTTTGAGGACGAGGCTCGAGGTAGGGATAGTGGGTGGGACGAAGTCCCACCCCTATGTTTGCTTGTTGCATGTCCATCACCCAAGTATAGGATTCATTTGTGTGCTTTGGCCACGTATTTCCCGCCTTTAGTGTCACAATCGGCTTTACTCATGCTCATCCAGCTTTTACCCTTACAATCATTCTTGCCTTCGCATGAATTGGTGGCAGTTTTACACTCACCCTTGCCTTTACAGTCGTTGACGCCATGGCATTGCCCCTTTGCAATTTCCCCGCCTGACATGGAGCTATGAGAATGGGCACAACCTGAGGCAATGAGTAATCCCGAAAGCGCTGCGCCCAGAAGAAGTGATTTTTGTGTCATGTGAACGATCTCCTCTGATAAAGAAAGTGTAATTGATAAAAGGGGTTTTTGCACTGCGTTAGGGGGAGCCCCAATTTCTGTGGCTTCATATGGAGGCAGTCTTTAATTGTGGGTAAGTGTTACAGGTTAATGAAATTTTTAAAGAGATAATGAGCTTTTGAGAGAACAAAGCTTAAGATTTTTTCTGAGGAGGAATACCATTTAATTCCCAATCATATTCCAGGAATTCGATGGTGTATGGGTTAGTACGTAGGTCTTCTGCCAGTGCCGGATCATTCACGAATTGTGTGACGTATTGGAGAAGCGAGCCAGAATGATTCATGAAGTCTTCCTGAAACCAATCGAATATTTGAGAAAGATAGGCAATTTTTCGTTGCTGGTCGAAATGGTTGCGTGAGGGATCGTTGATGAATTGTTGAGCACTGAAGTTGAGTTGCTGGTCAATGTTTTCAGGGGTATATGCCTGCGATTGGAGTTTAGGACAGGATTGTGATGCACAGACGATGGCAAAATGAATACGAGGTTCCTGAAACGCGGGAATCAAGATTTTTCGTTCCAAGTCGTATAAATTAATGAGTTCATCCCCAACGATATAATCCTGGGCAATAAAATATGTGTAACGTCCGGAGAAGGTTGACGGAGAATACCCATCAAGAATGCCTTGTATAGCAAAGGCATTATAGGCATTAATCCAAAAAACCAGACGATGATTGGGTGTGGGGAGTTGTTGTGGAGCAATATGCTTGAGGTCAGTGACGTATGTGGAGAACGATGAATCAGAAGCCAACGTCTGATAATCCACCACACCGTCGGTCACATGCTTGGCTAGGACATGGTGAAGAGCCTTATGCGTGAACGTAGCTGGTGAAAGTGGCTGTTGTGGTAAAAAAGTTTTTGGGACAGATGAACAGCCCATAAGGCTCAATAAGGCGAGCGAAAGAACTATCCAGGTTCTCATGTGCAAGTCACTTTTTGTATTGTATATGGAAATTGAGACATCACAGGAGTTTCTCTTTCCTACCTATGCATCAATAATGAGCAAATGTGCTATTCAATCGAGACAATCGTCTCAGGTATGTCTGAAGCGCTATCTGGAATGACCGAGGACAACCCAAGGCCGGCCGTGAGTTGAAGGAGTTGGCGACGAGAAGCTGATTTCATAGCATGATCCGCTATGAATGCAGTCTTTCATTCATGTCGACTGTTACAGCCTCTCGGTGAGATGAAAGGCCGAGAATGGCTTGCCTTTTCTTGCCGCATCTTGGCCTTCAAAGACGAACGGTGTGAGAAAACGTATGGATGACCGTAACTCCGGCGATGATCAATCCCATGCCAATGATGGCCGGTGTATCGGGAATTTCCCGAAACACAACGACCCCGACGAGAGCCACCAGGACAATGCCGACTCCAGACCAGATCGCATAGGTAATGCCCACTGTCATATGACGCAGGACTAAGCTTAACAGATAGAAGGCGGCTCCATAACCGAGTACGACCAACAGGCTAGGGCCTAGTTTCGTGAAGCCCTCTGCACTTTTGAGAGCACTGGTAGCAATGACTTCAGCCAAAATGGCCATAAACAAATAGAGATAGATCATGAAGTGTATCCTTTCCGTCCTGTTTCTCACATAATGGTATCGCAATATTGAATACCTGAAATGCTTCTCATAAACGGTTTTATTAGTCGAGGCCTTTTTGCGTGCTAGCTTGTGTTAAGCATGCGGATTTCCTCTTAATGACTACATCCATACTGATGTCAGTTCCAAATATGTCTATTCCTTCTGTAAAAAGTGGGTCGGTAGGAAAAATCCTTACTATCTTGTCAAAAAATATACAGAACAACAATGGATAAAAAATTTGAAAGAATTAGTGAAGAAAGTTCCGGAGTGTTTGGAACTGGACAAATTAATCAATCTGAGTAAAATGATCATCTGGTTTGCGAGAAGGTATGAACCATAACGCACTTCATATTATTAATGTTGAGCCGTTCAATAAAGACCTGAGTGTTGTATTTGACGAATTTTCACAAGCCCTGCCTGAAGTACCGGCTCATAAAAATAATGCCATACTGTTAGTGATTTTGATTGATGAGTTTTAGAGTACAAGTAAAGTAACCTTTCTAACCTGAGGTATTGGCAGAACTCAATCATATTTGATTTGGAGAAGTGTGATGAACAAACACAATCAATCTTGGTTCTCATTTGTCGTAGTCTTCTGTCTCGTCAATAGCTTGGTTATCCCAGGAAATGTTCTCGCTTATGAAGAGACTGTGATTCTTCGGGACAATCTAGGCGATCACCATTACCCAGTAACGACATCAGTGCCGAAGGCTCAGCGCTATTTTGATCAAGGGTTTATATTAGCCTTTGGGTTTAATCATGCCGAAGCGGCGCGGTCTTTTCGTGAAGCTCAGAAGCATGATCCAACTTGTGCTATGTGTTATTGGGGCGAAGCATTAGTGTTGGGTCCGAATATTAATGCCCCGATGCAAGATTCAGCGGTGCCGGAAGCCTATGCAGCCGCCCAGCGTGCCATGGCATTGCGCGGGAAAGCTTCGGGAAAGGGGCGTGCACTTATTCAGGCGGTAGCCAAACGTTATGTAAAAGAGGTTCCAGCAGATCGATCAGTCTTCGATGTGACGTATGCTGAAGCCATGCGACAGGTAGCCGGGCAGTTTCCTGATGATCCTGTCATTAGCGCGTTGTTGGGTGAAGCCCTGATGGATGTGCATCCTTGGGATTTTTGGACAAAGACAGGGGAAGCCAAGCCCTGGACTCCGGAAATTGTCACTGTGCTAGAAACCGCTTTGAAACAAGCTCCCAACAATCCTTTGGCCAATCACCTCTATATTCATACAATGGAAGCTTCGCCTCATCCTGAAAAGGCTATTCCTAATGCAGAGCGATTAGCCACATTAGTGCCTGGGTCCGGACATTTGGTTCATATGCCTGCACATATTTATATTCGGATAGGGCGATATCGTGATGCTGCTTCTGCGACTCAACAAGCCGGAAAGGTTGATCAGCATTACTTGAGTCATTCCCATACGGAAAGTCTTTATACAGCAGCCTATATTCCACATAATATTCATTTTTTCTGGGCGGCGACGAGTAAACTTGGACAGCAGAAATTAGCCATGAAAGCTGCGAAGGATACTGCGGACGCAGTAAGTCCTGAAGCCATGCGGGATCCTGGCTTTGCCGGCACGCTTCAACATTTTTGGTTGATGCCACTCTTTACCAAAACACTCTTTGGGCAATGGGAAGACATTCTCCAGGAGCCAGCGCCCCCCGCCGATTTATTGTATCCTGCAGGCATTCGGCATTATGCTCGGGGACTAGCCTTTCTTCGGCAAAGTAAGTTGGAACAGGCTACCCAGGAACTTGATGAACTGAAGAGCATTGCCAAGGATCCAGCTATTGCTGATTTGTCCATTTTTGATTTAAACGCCGTTCCTCATATTTTGAAGCTCGCGCAAGCCGTTCTTGCCGGAGAGATTGCCGCAAGCCGAGACGACTATATGGCTGCGGTGGCTTATTTGAATCAGGCCGTAGAATTAGAGGATGGCTTAAACTATACCGAACCCAAAGATTGGTACTTGCCGCCACGTCAAGTACTGGGTGCGGTACTACTGGGAGCTGGGAAGCCTGAGGAAGCTGAGCTTGTTTATCGGGAAGATCTCATTGTGCATCCACAAAATGGGTGGTCTCTCTTTGGCCTTACCAAAAGCCTTGAAGTTCAGGGAAAACTCGACGAAGCCAAGGCTGTGCACCAAGAATTTGAAGAGGCCTGGGCTGATGCGGATGTTACGCTTACAAGCTCGCGTTTTTAGGCTGGGGTTATTGAAGTCTGGGGTTGCGTGCAATTGATCAATTAAACCCGCATGGTATTTGTCGCCAACTGGGCTTCTGGCTTCTAGGGTTTGGAACCCTTTCTTCTGTCTGCTCTCCTTTCTCTCTCCGTTTATTTAAGTTCTTCGTTTAAACATCCGAAATAAGCTTCATAGAGGCCTTGCTGTCATGATCTGGCGAGGTTGCCCAGAGGCATCCAACGAGTTTTCTTTTTGGGGCATTTTGTATGAATTTCCAATTATCTAAATGGAGTTTTTCTTGACTCGGCGATCGAATGGAATTCCCTGTTCTACGCTGTCAAACGGCAGTAGCAATAGTAGTAATGGTAGTGGGTTGACTCGTCTAGAAGCCATAGCCGAGCGACGCTCAATTCCTGGAGTGATGTTATTTGCAGGGACGGGTGATGTTCTCTTTATGAATGCCGAAGCTGAAGTGCTGAGCCGGCAGATGATCGGTGCGCGGTTTGGCGCGGGAGCACAGGAAGTGTTGCCTGTCGAGATTCTCGATCTGTGTGTGTCACTTCGAAATCTATTAGAAAGTGGAAACCACGAAGAAGATGAAGGTCAGCATGAATTACGGCGAGTGACTGGCGACTTACATGCTCCCGTATTATTGCGTGGGTTTCCGTTGGCTCCTCATTCCCCAACCGATGATGCCTGCATGTTGATCCTCATGGAAAAAATCGGTCGGGAGAGGCGTATTGTGCCTGATCAAGCCAAAGATCATTTCCGTTTGACTGATCGGGAAGTGGAAATTGTGAAATACATCAGTGAGGGTTGGACGAATAAAGAAATTGCCCAACATCTAGACATTAGTGAACATACCGTGAAAGAACATGTTCGACATTTACTAAAGAAAACGAAGTGTACGACCCGCACAGGTATTCTTGCCCAAATCTTTCAAGACACCTAAACCCTCCTTTTCTGTCTTTTTCGTTCCTTCTATCCCGTTTGTATAAATGTTCTTGATTATCACCCTGAACCCAGTGGATAATCTCCGCCATGTCTTTATGGCCAAATCCCTCTACTTGGTTGGTCGTATGCGGAATTCCGACCCTGCAAGAAAAGATTCAGCTTAATGAAGCTGAATTGGTTCAGGCGCTTCAACGTGGAGATGAAGCTGTATTCTCTGCGGTGACAGACTGGTATTCAGGCTCTTTGCTTCGCCTGGCCATGGCTTATGTGCCCAGCCGCGCAGTGGCGGAAGAAGTGGTGCAAGAAACCTGGATGGGCGTGCTCGAAGGGATCGGTCGATTTGAGGGTCGCTCATCCTTTAAAACATGGCTATTTCGCATTTTGACGAATCGAGCGAAAACCCGAGGTACACGAGAGCGACGATACGAGCCGTTTGGGTTAGGTGGTGCAGATTCGGAGGGAGATGAAGGTCCATCGCTGGAAGATTCGTTATTTGTCGCGGAAGGTTCAGGAAAAGGACACTGGCTTGATCCCCCGCAAGGTTGGGAGCCGGATACACCCGAGCGTGCTTTGTTATCCAAGGAATGCCGGTTGGCTATTGAAGAGGCCATTAGCGGGTTGCCTGACAATCAGCGGCAGGTTATTACCCTGCGGGATGTTGAAGGGGTTAGCGCCGAAGAAGTTTGTAATATTCTCACGATAAGCGAGACCAATCAGCGGGTGTTGTTGCACCGGGCCCGCACCAAAGTGCGTCATGTCTTAGATCCCTATGTACATGGAGGCAAAACGTAGCTGTAATGGATAAGAATTTCAAACAACAACTTATGGGGTATATGGCCGGCAATTTTACTTGCCGGGAAGTCGCTGAGCTGATAACCGATTATCTGGAAGGCACGTTCACGCTGGGCCAGCGTCTTCGTTTCCAAATGCATATCGGCCTGTGCTTTGCTTGCCGAAACTACTTGCGCCAAATGAAATATACGGTGGCCACCTTGCGCCAATTGCCTGCTGAGCCAGTGCCGCCTGAGATCAAAGAGGCATTAATGAACCGTTTTCGGACTTGGAAGAAAGAGCAATCCTCACAGGCCTCTCAATCGGATTCTCAATAACACCTCTAGGAAATGTTGAAAAATGCCGCCAGCGGCGTTCTCGCCATATTGCCGTGCTCACGTACTGAGAGTACGCTCTGCGCGTCAATAGGGCTGCGGCCTTACTGGACGGACTTTTTTGATCATTCCCACCGATTGCTGACATCAATGCTGCCTAGGACATGTATGAACCATGTGAGAGCAATATTCAACAGGACCCTTTTCTATTCACAACGGTAGAATCACTGTTTTGGCTGGAGAATACGAGGTCTAAACCTGTTGCGAATTTTGTAATAAGAATTTCCCAAAGGAGGCTGTGGTGGCGTTGAAAGAATCTACGATGATCGCGCTAGGGACAACAATGCCAGACTTTGCCCTGACGGATGTCTGCACACAGAAGGCTATTTCTCCTGAAACCTTCCGTGAAAAGCATGCGTTACTGGTGATGTTTATTTGCCGTCATTGTCCTTATGTGGTGCATGTGCAAAATGAACTGACAAAGTTGGGGAAAGATTACCAAGAGAAGGAGCTAGGAATTCTTGGGATCAGTAGTAATGATGTCAGCGGATATCCTGCTGATGCGCCACCCAAGCTCAAGGAAATGGCCAAACAATTGGATTGGCAGTTTCCCTACTGTTATGACGAAACCCAGGCTGTGGCCAAAGCCTTTACGGCCGCTTGCACGCCAGACTTTTTTGTGTTCGATCGTCAAAGACGCTTGGTGTATCGAGGGCAACTGGACGGAAGTCGACCAGGTAATGGTAAGCCAGTGACGGGTCAGGATTTACGCGCGGCTCTTGATGCTGTGTTATCGAGACAGCCTGTGGCGAGTCATCAACGTCCCAGCGCTGGATGTAATATTAAATGGAAGCCAGGAAATGAACCGGAGTATGCATGAATACATTAGCTGGGAAATGACAGGTACAAACTGAAGGCTCTTTTTCTCATGCTTTTAAGTATTCTTACTTTGCACTTCTTTTTTTGAATACAATATCTCCAAAATACGCCACAGCGCTTTCTTTCGTATTATCTGTATCAGTCATAACGGCCACTCCTGATATTTTTGGGGGCACTTTCCCAAAAACTTTTTTGTAATCCTCGTAGACATTCCGTTCTTCTGTAATCCATTCGTTTAGTCGAGTTTCCCCACTTTCAATGACAATCATATTGACTCGATCGGTGTATGGGTTGGGAACTATCGTGCCAATAGGGCTTTGGCTCTCCCAAATATAATTAATGGCACCAATTGGTGGATATTGGCCGTAAAGAAGTTTGGCGGTTTCATATTTGATCTTTTCAAAAAATCCAACTTTGCTCTCGTCATATTCAAACGTAATGTATAAGCGTGCAGGATAATCGTCTCCTGATTTTTTCGTGACATCCCCATTTTTTAAAATATTTTCGACCTTCCAGCGCCATTGCACGACAGGATATTGCATAGGGTCAATGGTGATTTCTCTCGTCATACCTGAAGATGATTGATGGCTTACAGCTTTGACGACGACCTGATCCCCATCCTTGATCAGGTCATATTGCGTGTGGGTTGGAATTTTTTCAAAGGTGAGAGGTTTCCAATCTGTGGGAAATGTATTGCCGGGTTGGGCCTGTGAGAATATTCCGACAGGCAGTTGGCCATTGGACTCTGCAAGGACAACAGTGGAACTGGCGAGCGCAAGCCCCAACCCCAATGCCATTGAAGAAAATGTATCTGAAAGATTTCTTGGAAGCATAGTCTCCTATTCAGCGTGTCCAAGAAAACAGCTTAGTCAAAAACTGTTTTTTACTTTCACTGAGCGTGGTCTTTCTCCAGGCGTTTGCAGTCTTTTTTACAACCTCGGCTTGGGTAGGGTAAGGATGAATTGTGCTCGCAATGGCGTTCAGCCCAAGTCCTCCTTTCATGGCCAGCGTATATTCACTGATCATATCGCCAGCATGAGCTGCTACTATCGTGGCACCAACGATCTGATCTGTACCTTTTTTGACATGGACGCGGGCGAAGCCTTCATCTTCTCCATCCAGAATTGCCCGGTCTATCTCACTGAGAGGAAAGGTAAAGGTATCTATTTCAATACCTTTGGTCTTGGCATCCTTTTCATACAAACCCACATGGGCAATTTCTGGTTGAGTATACGTCGCCCAGGGGATAATGAGGTTCTCGGTGCTGGTGTAACCTAATCCTAAAGGATGAGGGAATAACGCATTTTGAATAACAATTTGAGCGAGAGCATCCGCCGTGTGAGTAAATTTAAAGGGGAAACAAATATCTCCCGCTGCGAAAACTTTTGGGTTTGTGGTTTGAAGACGAGTATTGACCTTGACCCCCGCTCGTGGATCGAATTCTACCCCAACCTGCTCCAACCCCAAGCCTTCAACGTTTGGCGCTCGCCCAACCCCGACGAGAATTTCATCCACTACGATTTCCTGTATGGTGCCGTTGGTTTCATATTGAATGACTTTTGTATTATTTCTTTGCTCGACCCCTTGTACTTTGGAGTTAAAAACAAACTGTACACCGTCTTGTTTCATTTGAGTCTGTACGACAGCTGCCGCATCGATATCCTCACGAGGGAGAACATGATCTGATTGTTCGAAGAGAAACACCTGGCTGCCGAAACGAGCAAACGATTGTGCCATCTCACATCCAATGGGTCCCGCCCCAATTATGCCAAGCCGAGGAGGCAGCTCCGTTAAGGAAAAAACAGTTTCGTTGGTCAAATATCCAGCTTGCTCTAATCCCGGAATTGGGGGAGCCGCTGCTCGAGCTCCAGTACAGATAACGGCTTTGGAAAATTGGAGAGAGGTCTCATCGACCCCAATGGTATCCGAGCTCGTGAATTGGCCATTGCCAATAAATACATCTACTCCCAGCTTTGTATATCGGTGAGCCGAGTCTACATGGCTGATTTTGGCGCGGAGTTTTCGCATGCGGGCCATGGCTTTGCCAAAATCCCTCTCCAGGTTTTGAGGGGCGGTTAACCCAAATTCCGTGGCTTCTTTGACTGCATTCCAGGCTTTTGCGGCCCGAATGATCCCTTTTGAAGGGACGCATCCCACGTTTAAGCAATCACCGCCCATCAGATGGCGTTCAATGAGGGCCACTTTGGCCCCAAGGGCTGAAGCGATAGCTGCAGTGACTAACCCCGCTGTCCCTGCTCCAATAATGACCAAGTTATATCGCCCCGACGGAGTAGGGTTTTGCCATTGGGGGGGATGTACATTATTGATAAGTTCTTCATTGAATTGGTCTTGGGGGAGAATCAACGTCTGATCACCTATCGTTTGTACAGTCTTCATGGAGTGCCTCAAGTTTTTTAAGAGAAGATGGGATGATTGCTAATTTACGATTTCGAGTTCTCTTGACTTTTATTTGTCCACTTTCGATACGCGATAGGCATTAGCGCGAGGAGACCTAAAAGGGAAAAGGCCAATAAGACGGAAGGGCTGGCAATTTCGCTCAAAGAATTAATCGAGCCCAGTTGACGACCTGCAAAAGCAAAGACAAAGCTGCCAGGAATTATTCCGAGGGATGTGGCGAGCATATAGGTGCCGAGCTTGACGCGGGTGAGCCCTGAAACAAGGTTCACCAGGAAAAATGGAAAAGCTGGAATAAGGCGCAGTGTCATAAGGTAGCTAAAGGCGTTTTGAGCAAATCCGGCCTGAATGGGGCCCAGCCGATCACCAAATTTGCTTTCCACCCAATCTCGCAAAAGATACCGTGCGGCTAAAAAGGCTAAGGTGGCCCCAGCAGTCGCGCCGATGTTGACAAAAACTGTTCCCATGAGGCTGCCGAACAAGAAGCCTCCCGTCAATGTGAGAATGGCTCCGCCTGGTAAAGAAAAAGTGGTTTGGAGAATGTACACTAGAATAAAAACAGCAACCGCAAGCACATAATTGGATTCGGTATAGTTCAAAAGGAGATCGCGATTGGCTTTGAGTGAATCCAGCGATAGGTATTGGCCTAGGTCAAAATACACAAACGCGCCTATTCCTAAAAGAAAGATAATCCCTGTGAGGATCTTTCCTGTCGAGGACTTGGGTGAATTGGTTGTCGTGGTGGTTTCCTGAACCATGTGGGACTCCATTATGTAGGTTTTCATAAAAAACCTCCAGTTGTTCTTATGATCTTCTTGAGATCGTTTTTTGTTCTCGTGGTTTTCAGAGACTTTTCTGTAGTACAACTTGTAGGGTATTCGTTACGACTAAAAGGAAAAAGTTAAGACCATATTCTTGTCATGAGAAGTCAGCGTTGCCGGACCTATGCAGGTCAATAGAGCGAGAATAAGGTTCATAAGACCTTAAACGTATTTTGGAGAATGCCTGTGTCCCCACTTATTGGAAAATGGATAGTCGTCTTGCTGCTCATTGCTGGGCTATACGCAATTATTCAACTCACGTCTCTCCAGGAGATTCTGGATCCAGAAAAACTCACATCTTTTCTTCGTGAATTAGGGGTTGCTGGCCCCTTTGCGTTAATGGGTTTGATGACCTTAGCTGTTGTCGTCAGTCCGATTCCGAGTTTGCCCTTGGATTTAGCCGCTGGGGCTGCGTATGGACCTTTTTGGGGAGCCGTCTATGTGTTGTTAGGCGCGGAGCTTGGAGCCATCATTAGTTTTTTGATAGGTAGGGCTTTAGGGCGTGAGGTGGTGAGTCGTTGGCTGAATCGCGATATTACGTTTTGTGAGCAATGTTCAGATCATCATTTACTGGGTTTAATGGTTATAGCTAGGCTCGTGCCCATTTTTTCATTTGATATTGTAAGTTATGGCGCCGGATTAACTAAAATGAGCCTCAAAGCGTTTGCTCTGGCGACGTTTATAGGCATGATGCCTCCTACTTTTGCACTAACCTATCTGGGAAGTGCAGTCGTGAGTGTGCAATGGCCACTCATTCTAGTCGGAGGACTATTGGTCGTGGTCTTTCTTTTTTTACCGAAATGGATCATGAAGCATCGCACGTCTTGGTGGGTTCGAGTGATCCAAGGAAAGCCTATGGCAGCTGCGTTGCCTACCGATGGGAAAATGAAAGCGGATCAATGTTGGTGGTGTGGAACGCTCACGGAGTAATGTGAGGAACAGTCTATAAAGCAGGAGGAAGTTGGTCGATGAGCTCCTCCGCTGGGTAGGTGAGAATTTCAGCTAAGGTAGGATGGTAATGAGGCATTCGTAAGAGATCCCGAACCGTCCCATGAAAGTACATTAGGGTAATGATTTCGTGGATGAGTTCAGAAGCTTCAGGCCCAACAATATGGCCACCAAGAATTTCACCAGACTCAGGGTGACAGAGAATTTTGACATGCCCATGTAATTCACCTAAACAGAGTGATTTCCCGTGATCGTTAAAGCTGTAAGAGGCTACGAGAAAGGGTATCTGGTGAGCCTGGCATTCTCGTTCTGAAAGCCCAACGTTGGCTACTTGAGGGTCAGTAAAAATAACTTGTGCTTTGAGGCGTTCATTGTATTCTTTGGCGGTCCTGGCTGGATGCACGGCATTCCAACCAGCAATTTCTCCTTGTTCAATGGCGATATGTACAATTTCATGAAGACCGTTCACGTCACCCACCCCAAAAATGTGTGGTTGTGATGTTTGCATGGTTTCTTTGACGACAACCGTTCCATTCTTGAGATTCACTTGAGCCATTTCTAGATTTAAGCCATCGATATTTGGGTGCCGTCCCAGAGCCTGAAGGATTGTGGTAGCGGTAACCTGTTGTGGTTGACCGCGATGCAAAAAATGAACGGTCTTTTGTCCATCAGACGATCCTGTCACCTGTTTAATCGATGTGTTGGTATAGATTGTCATCCCTTCTTCTTGAAGTTTTGCTTCGACTGGCAGAGCTAAGTCTTCGTCTGCTTGCGACATAATATGTTTGCTGCGCTGAATCAAGCTAACTTTGACGCCGATCCGAGAAAAAAACTGCGCCAATTCCAAGGCGACTGCTCCACCGCCTAAGACAATCATGGAATCTGGAGTCTTCCGGAGTTCCAATGCGTCGTCGCTTGTGAGATAGCCGATTTCTTCCAGTCCAGGAATGGACATGCGGGAGACAACTGATCCCGTGGCAACAATGAAAGCCTTTGCGGAAAGTTGGTGTGGTCCCACTTGTATCAGAGTAGGAGAAAGAAAGTGCGCGCGTTCTTGATAGAGCGTAAACTTTGGGTGTTGCAGGTCCTGAATTCGATAGTCCGCGAATTCCTTGATCAAGCGATCTTTTCGATCAATAATGGCGCTGAGATTCGCTTGAAAATTGGAGGTGTGCAAACCAAATTCCGGTGCCCGGCGGATCAGTGCGGCAATGTCGGAAGAACGGAGAATAGTTTTGGTGGGCATACACCCGCGTAAAATGCAAAGCCCTCCTAGCGGGCCATGGTCAATGATTCCGACATTGGCTCCTTCAGCTTCGGCCGTGCGTGCAGCGGCATAGCCGGCCGAGCCACCTCCGATGATAATGACATCATGGCGAACGGGCTTCGGGTACACTTCTGGAAATTGAGTCATGAGGCAAAAGAGTAGGATGAAGGGTTGATCATAATGAACGTATTTAAATTATGGAAAATTCAGGGTTGGTCTGGGATCATACTGCTGTGTCTGGTCGTCACGGTCGGATGTTTTCCACAGCCTGTGCCCTTGGCGAGTTTGCCGATGGAAGAGCCGGAAGCTGCGGCACTCAATTTGAAAGGAATCGATCAATACCATGTTGGGGAGTGGGAGGCTGCTCTTCAGCTCTTTCAATCTGCTATTCAGGTGAATTCCTTGTTGGTTGAAGCACATTTTAATGCTGCGCTTGCCTTGCATCATTTAGATCGGCATCAAGAAGCCAGACAGTATTTTCAACAGGCCGGAAAGTTGGATCCTGAAAATCGATTCATTATTCATTCCACTCTGTATCGCAACCATTTGGGTCTGTCGTCAACCCTTGAGCGACATTTGAGTGGAGGTTATCGATACCAAGAGGAAAGGTGAGAATCGAAATGATAAAAGGCAGAAGGAGGCGACAAGATGAGCAAAGTCTTCCTGCGTGTCACTGCTCGCTGTTCACCGCCATCCCTACGAGTTCTTGAATTTTGGCAATGAGGGTTTCTACTTGAAAAGGTTTTTGGATAAAGGCACTGATGGTTGATTGCGTGAAATGTTTCATGGCTTCTTCTTCTGCATAGCCACTAGAAACAAGAATAGGAACGTGTGGATTCAGTTCTCGAATAACTTCGGCTAACTTGCCTCCGTCTAAATTGGGCATGGTGAGATCGAGGAAAACAAGTGCGATCTCATCTTGATATTGTTCGAAAATGTGAGAACCCGCTTTTCCATCTTTGGCAACGAGGGCATCGAAGCCCATTTCATTGAGAATGAGAGAGCAAGCTGTTCTAACATCTTCCTCGTCATCGACTACTAATATTTTGGTGGGTGTGGGGGTAGTTGATGGTGGCATTGGTAACGTGACAGTGGGAGAGCTCTGTGCCGAGGGGCTTTTGTTGATGGGAAACATGAACCAAAACTCTGTCCCGTGTTCGACCTGACTGCGCACGGCGATCGCGGCTCCATGGCCACGCACGAGGCCCAACAGTGTGGCCAACCCCAGCCCTCGGCCCGGGAACTTAGTGCTAAAAAATGGATCAAAGATTTTAGGGATTAATTCTGGCTTCATTCCACTACCCGTATCTTGAATGTTCAACGATACACATGGGCCCCAAGGCAGATCTCCCATAATATGGTACTGACTGAAATCTTGCGTAGAGGTATCCAGGGTGCTCGTATTCATCACGATCGTTCCGTCTTGATCTCCGATGGCTTCTGCAGCGTTTGTCACGACGTTCATGAGTAATTGCCTGAGTTGCGAACGATCCCCGTAAATAGCAGGGAGATCGGTTGCCAAATTGAACGTTAAGGTAATTCGCTTGGATACGGTCGATCGTAGGAACGATTGGTTCTCTTTCAGGAATTGCTGAAGATTAATCTGTTGAAAGACTAACTGTGTTTGGCCTGCAAAGGTCAGCATTTGGTTGGCTAGTTCGCCTCCACGAAGTCCAGCCTTTTCAATAATATCTAAATGGTTGCGAGTTGGGGATTCGGGTGGGAGAGATCGTAAGGCTAACCCCGCACGAGCCACAATCGACATCAGTAAATTATTGAAGTCGTGGGCAATGCCTCCTGCCAAGACTCCTAAGCTTTCTAGCTTTTGTGCATATTGTCGTTCTGTTTCATGACGCTGTCGTTCTTCTTCCGCTTTTCGACGTTCAGTCAAATCTCGCATCAAGGTGAGATAGGCAGGCTCATTATCCCATTCTATTGGCACGACTCTCATTTCAATAGGGGTAGATGATGCTTGCTGATGCCCAATGGTAATTTCACTCGTTTGTCCCGGAACCATTGGATATCCAAATGGCGAGGCCAGGAGTTCCTCTGCGGTTTGCTGAAAGAGGTGTTCGGCAGCAGGGTTTGTGAAGCGAATGAGACCGTTGGTGCCGACGACGACCAAACCATCGACTGAAGATTGCAAAATTGTACTTGATTGACGCTCAAGGGCGTGAAGACGATGCAGGGTGGTTAACTGATCGATGGCTTGTTGAATATGACTCCACAAGAATTTTTCCGATAGAGTGTTTTTGATAAAATAATCCTGGACTCCCAGTTTGATCGCTTGTGCTGAGATTTCTTCGTTACCCTGTCCTATAAAAAAAATCGCTGGAGGCTCAGATGGTGGGTGCGAGTCCCTAAGTCTCGACAGGAAATCTAACCCGGTCATGTCGGGGAGTTGGTAATCTAAAAGAATGCAGTGGGGAGACAGACTTGCGCAGGCCTGCAAGGCTTGTCCGCCAGTCTCCATTTCTTGGATGTCTAGAGGCAGTGGGGCGGCATGTTGCATCCATTGACTATATGTTGCTCGATCAGTTGGACTGCCAGCAATGATAAAAAAACGGATGTTGGTCAGCTGAGGTTGTGAGCTTTGGTGCCGCATATTCCAATCTGATCATTGGCAAAGCCGTTGAATGGATAGACCCCAGTCTGAATACTATTGGTTTGGCTTTCAGTGGGCATCATTTTCAACATGAGTGATTGTCCTCTAGCGCTGGGCCCCTATAGTCATAACTAGTTTCCCAAAAGGAACAAGGTTCGAATGAGTGGCATCATACCCTTGACGAAGGCCTGTTTCAATGGAGAATCTTGGACTTTGAATGGAACGGAAAAGTGGCGCTAGTGAGGAGTGAGAAGACAAAAGCTGAAGGGAAATGAAGAAAAGAGATGCGCCTAGGGGAAGCGTGAAGGAGTGATAAAATAGGAAATGTGAAGAAAAACGGGAGTTGGAAGAAGCAATAGACCAATTTTTTCTGGTCTATCCGTTCCTCTATTCTTCTTGTTAACTATATTGTCTGTACCATGTGTTGGGCGCTTTCATTGGCAGGAAGTGGCGGTGCGAGCCAGTAGCCTTGCATGGCATCGCAGCCATGTTCTTCGAGAAAATCAACTTGCTCCTGTGTTTCTACGCCTTCCGCGATGACTTGCAGGTCCAGGGCTTTTCCTAGAGAAATGACCGCCTCGACAATAGCGGCATCATTGGTGTTGTGGGGAAGTTGGTGAATAAGACTTTGGTCCAATTTGATGCCATCGACCGGAAAGGCTTTGAGGTAGCGAAGTGAGGCATACCCGGCTCCAAAATCATCAATATAGAGCTGTACGCCCATGGCTTTGAGTTCGCGTAGGGTTTGGAGTGTGTCTTCTGTTTCGTGAATCAAAAAAGTTTCTGTCAGTTCCAACTTGAGATTTCCGGGATCCAAATGGGAACGTTGAAGAATATCTTGGATAAGGGATGGTAAATTCCCGTGATGAATTTGACGAGCGGAAAGATTGACAGCCACATGTGGGGTAGGAAATCCTTGTTTTTCCCAATATTTGGCTTGTTTGCTGGCTGCGCGTAAGACCCATTCTCCTATTGGAATGATCATGCCATTTTCTTCGGCTTGGGGAATGAATTGATTGGGGCCAATCAGGCCTTGGTAAGGGTGATGCCATCGCAAGAGTGCTTCCATCCCAATGATTTGCTTGGTATGAAGATTCATTTGTGGTTGGTAGTGAAGCAAAAATTCTTTTTTGGCCAAGGCTCGACTCAGCTCGACTTCAAGCGTTGAGCCATCAAGTCCCGCTGTTTTCATTCCTGCCGTATAGAACTGATAATTATTTCCCCCTTGGGCTTTGGCTCGATACATGGCTGCATCAGCATGAGATAGGAGCGCTTGTGGGTTGGCGCTATCCCACGGGTAAATGGTGACGCCAAGACTTCCAGTCACTTGGAGTTGATGGTTATTCACAATAATTGGTTGAGCAATAAGTTGAAGGATCCGCTGACCTACGGCTGCCACGTCTTCGACAGAAACAATTTGTTCGAGTAAGACCGCAAATTCATCTCCGCCTAAGCGCACGCCTGTGTCAATTTCTCTGATGCATTTTTTGATGCGAGTGGCGACGGTTTTGAGTAATGAATCTCCACATTCATGTCCGAGCGTGTCATTGATGGCTTTGAAATGATCCAAATCTAAAAACATTAATGCCATTGCCATATCATTGCGATTGCAGCGAGCTACCGCGCAGTTTAATCGTTCATAGAAGAGGCCACGGTTAGCTAATCCTGTCAGGTGATCATAATGAGCCAATTGCGTGATGCGTTGGGTTGCTCGATGACGCTCCATGGCGTAGCGAATAGCTCGGCTCAAGGTTGAGCTACTCGTTTGCCCTTTGATTAGGTAATCCTGGGCCCCGCTTTTTACCGCGAGTATGGCTTGTTCTTCATCTTCGACTTCACTCAGGACTAAAATGGGAGCTTCGGGGCAGTATTGGATAAACTGTGGAATGGATTCGAAGCTGTGGCCTTCAGTTAAATGGAGATCTAAAATAATCGCTTGAAATGATTGGTGTTGGACAAGATCTAAGGCTTCACTGACGGAGAGGCATTGCTCCAGAGTGAATTGATTTTGGAGCCCGTCCTTCAGCATATTGTTAATCGTCAAGGCTTCTTGATGATCATCTGCTACCAATAAGAGCTTAATCATGAGTCGGTTTTTCTCTCAATCGCTGGTTCATTAAGATTTTTGTAGAATGTATGATAAATCTTTTCTTCGGTTTATCTTCTCGGAAGTTGGAGGGTATTCTTGATGGTTCTGAGGAATTTTCTGATTGAAGTGATAGAAGACTAGAGAATGAAGGATCTCCTAAAAGTTCAATGAAATCAAATATTTATTGTTGTAATTTGGCATAGAACTTTTCTGCTAAGAGGTATAATTTTAAGTATAAATAGCTAAACATATTATATGAATAAATTCTAAAAAATTCAGTCATATCCCTTTACTTTCTATTTAAATATTTCGTAAAGTGTCTTCAAATTGCGCCTTCTCACTATTCCTTAAACTTTCTTAAACAATGGTGCGAATTCCTGATTTGGCCTCTACGACCAATCACGTAGTAATTTTATGAAGCTTTGAGCGGGCTATTTTCTTCGTGCCCAAGGTATTTTTAAATTCAAATTTCATCCTACTTTTTGGAGTCAATGCACCAGAAGAGATAGATTCAATTAAACGCCTCCTACTCCACGATTCTAGGGCTTCGAAAACGTGTTATAATTAATTAAGGGTCGCTACTAATTTAAGGAGCCATTCATGGGAAAAACGTCAACATTGGTAGAGGTCATTCAGCGGTTGATTGAGATTGGCCGGCCCAAGAGCCACATCACCTTGAAGGACTTAACGAATGTACTTCCTGCCGATCAAATCACCTCTGAACAATTACATGCGATTCTGAGTGCGTTACATGAGGCCAGTATCCAGGTTATTGATCCTGTCAAACGGACGGTGTTGCAGTTGGCTTCATTGAAAAAGAGTACTGGTGTCGAAGGTGCCGACGAGTCAGAGGAAGATACTGATTCCTCTTTAGATATTGACTTAACCCCTGGAGAGCCAACTCGGATTGATGACCCTGTGCGATTGTATTTGAAAGAAATGGGTCGAGTCCCCTTGTTGACACGTGAGGGGGAAATTGAACTGGCCAAGCATATTGAAGAAGGTAAACGGGATTTGGCCTGCTCAGTCTATGGCATGCCAGTGAACATACAATACCTCGAGTCTCTTCATGAGCAATTGAAGCAGGAGGAGATTCGGGTACGGGATATTGTGTTATTGCAAGAAACCTTGGAAGAGGATGAGGTCGAAGAAGACCCTCTAGCGGGAGAGCAAGAAGATGAGGAGCTTCGGCTTCGGACAATTGAAAGTTTAACGACAGTTCGGAAAATTGGCCGGAATCTCGTGTCCCTCTATACCCAAAATCGTGAGAAAGGAACCCCCAAAGCCAAGCAAGCTCAAATTGAAAAACGACTGAATACCCTTACCGATCAGTACGTGGACCAAGTTGAGTCTTTGAACCTCCATCAACGTGTGAAGGATTTAATGTTGAGGAGAGTGAAAGATCTTGGTCAGGATGTCCGTTCGGCTGATCTGGTCATTACCCGGAATACCAAGAAGCTGGGATTCGCTGGGCAGGACGGCATTCAGGTCATTGGGAAAAAATCTAAGACGACTTCAAAGGCAACAAGCAGGAGAAAGGCTCAATTGACTCCTGAAGAAATCTCACGACTTAAGAACGATATTCAAGCGGCTAAAGAGGTCAACATTAATATCCAAGACAATGTGTTGGCCATGCCGTTGGAAGAGTTCAAGTCGGCATTGGCGGTCTTGGGAAATGCTGAAGAAAAGGTAAAGCGTGGCAAAGCGAAGTTGATTGAAGCCAATTTGCGGTTAGTGGTTAGTATTGCCAGAAAATATACTAATCGAGGTTTGCAATTTATTGATTTAATCCAAGAAGGTAATATCGGGTTGATGCGAGCGGTGGACAAGTTTGAATATCAACGTGGGTATAAATTTAGTACCTATGCCACATGGTGGATACGACAGGGCGTGACTCGTGCGATTGCGGATCAGGCGAGGACGATTCGTATTCCTGTTCATATGATTGAAGCGAATACCAAACTTGCACGAACCGCTAGGCAATTAGTCCAACAGTTGGGACGTGAACCGACTCCTGAAGAAATTGCCGAACGTATGGGATTGACCCCAGAAAAAGTTCGTATGATGTTAGATATTTCCAAGGGAACAATTTCTTTAGAAACACCAATTGGGGAGAAAGAAGATAGTCAATTAGGCGACTTAATTGAAGATAAGAATGCTGTATCGCCGATGGACGCTGCCAATCGATATGACTTGCAACGTCAAATTGCGAATGCGTTAGGCGTGTTGACTCCGCGGGAAGAGACCGTCATCAGAAAACGATTTGGTATTGGTGATAGTACCGATCACACGTTAGAAGAGATCGGTCAGGACTTTGATGTCACGCGTGAGCGGATTCGTCAGATTGAAGCCAAAGCCTTGAAGAAACTTCGCCATCCAAGCTGTAGTCATAAGCTTCGCAGTTTGGTTGATCATCTTTGATGTAGAGTTATTCTGGAGAAGGAAAAGGCCTCGTCATATTTATGACGAGGCCTTTTTTTTTGATTTCTGAGTCTGTTGGAAAAATCCGACAGAGGCGTATTCGCCGAATTCCGTTGCTCACGTACTAGGGCTATGCTCCGCGCCTGAATTTGGCTGCGCCCCTGCAGGATGGACTTTTTTGAACTGACTCGAAGCCGTTTATGTTTCAGGTAGCTGTGGGCACATTTGTCCAAGGAAAACCTATTAATTCAACACTCCCATTCTTGTGATGTGGAAACCTTAACGGATGGTTTTAGGCAAAGTATTGTTTGGGCTTCATTATCTTAAAATGGATTTGCCCTTCTCCCTTCTTATCTCTAGATGGTAACATTTCATTGATATGAGAATTTTAGTTGTTGAAGATGAACCGAAAGTCGCCTCTTTCATCCGGCGCGCGTTAGAAGAGGAAAGTTATGCTGTGGATGTCTGTGCTGAAGGGACTAGTGGATTAGATTGGGCTCAAACAGTCAATTATGACCTTATTGTGCTCGACTTAATGTTGCCAGGCTTGCCTGGCGTCGAAGTATTGAAACGGGTGCGTGCAGCTGGAGTAAAAACGCCGGTTATGATTTTGACAGCTCGTTCTGAGGTCGATCAGCGGGTCAAAGGCCTCGATGCAGGGGCCGATGATTATTTGACGAAGCCATTTGCAATTGAAGAGCTACTCGCGAGGGCTCGTGCCTTGCTTCGGCGTTCTGGGGGTGCGCCATCAGGGATTCTAGAAGTGGATGACGTGATTTTGAATCCTGTCACTCGAGAGGTTAGTCGTGGTGAGCAGCGTTTAGAATTTACAACCAAGGAGTATGCGCTTTTGGAGTATTTAATGCGAAATGCTGGACGGGTTTTGACCCGCTCGATGATTGCCGAACATGTCTGGGATTTAGATTTTGATACATTTACTAATGTGATCGATGTGTATATTAGTTATCTGCGCAACAAAATCGATAAGGGTCGTGAACGGAGTTTAATTCAAACCATCCGAGGGAGTGGGTATATGATGAGGTCTGATGGGTGAATAATACCTCGATTCGAGTTCGGCTCACTTTATGGTATGGCTCGGCGTTAGCTCTTATTCTGCTCCTCTTTGCCGTGGCATTATATTTGGTGATGTCACGCGCGCTTCGAGAACAGGTTGATGCATCCCTCGATGAAGCGGCCGCGGTGGCAATTCGGACTTTAGGAGAGCATCGATTTGGGCCTTTTCTCATTTTTGAAGATCTCTCACAGGAATTCCCTGAACTGGCGCTATTGGATAAATTTTTTCAAATTTTTGGGCCAGCGGGACAGGTCACGATTCAATCCTCCAATATTCAAAGTCGAGAAATTCCCTTGAGTCAATCCGCCTTTCGGGCTTCGCTTGAAGGCGAATCGACCTTCGAATCATTTCAATTCACCAAAGGGGTTTCCCTTCGATTGCTTTCTGTTCCCATCCGCCAGGATGAACAACTCGTCAATGTTTTGCGGGTAGGTACATCATTGGGACCAACCGATCGTATGTTACGTCGATTATTGGTCGGGTTGTATATTGCCTCGCCAGTGGCCTTGCTGGTGTCGTTGATGGGGGGGTGGTTTTTAGCAGGGCATGCACTACGACCCGTACATGCTATCACGCAAGCCGCACGCCGTATTACGGCGGGTGATTGGAGTCAACGAATTTTGACGCCCCATTCCAACGATGAGATTGGGCAATTGGCCTCAACGTTCAACGATATGATTGGACGCTTGGAAGTGTCCTTTAAGCAAATTCGTCAATTTAGTGCCGATGCGTCGCATGAGTTGCGAACTCCACTCACGATTACCAAAGGCGAGACCGAATTAGCGTTACGCCGTCCTCGGGAAGCCGAAGATTACCGAGTGGTGTTGGAAAGCAATTTGGAAGAGATCGATCGCATGAGTCGTATTGTGGATGAATTACTCTTTTTGTCACGTGCTGATCTTGGGGAAATTAAATTAAAAATGTTTCCCGTGCAATTGGATGATCTTTTTCGAGAAATTCATCAACAAGCCGCAGTGTTAGGAAAAGAACGTTCAATTCAGACGGTCATAACGAGAGTTGACCCAGTTATGGTGGAAGGCGATGATCTGCGGTTGCGTGAATTGTTATTGAATCTGGTCGACAATGCCGTGAAATATTCTCAAGAAGGACAAACGGTTGAGTTGGCGTTGGTCGTGGTTGGGAATCAGGCAAAGATTGTAATTCAAGACCATGGTATTGGCATTGCCCCCGAGAATCAAACGCGAGTGTTCGATCGTTTTTACCGTACCGATGAAGCTCGTGCTCATGCCGCCAAAGGGACAGGGTTGGGCTTAGCGATTTGTAAGTGGATTGTTGAGGTTCATCATGGAACCATTGAGCTTCAAAGTACTGTACAGGGTGGTTCATGTTTTACTGTTTTTCTGCCGTTGTCGCCAGGGATAGCCTGACGCTTTCTCTCTTCTTCACTGTCTTCCATTAAAAAGTTTTAATGTTCTCTTAATTCCCCTTTCATATGAGGGTGGTACAACTATACCTGACTAATCAATCGGGTAGAGGCTCACATGCCATTTTTGAAAAGGGGGTTGTGATGACCACACTGCAAGCTATTCCAGCATTGACTCAAAGGCAGAAAGATCATGCGCCATATTTGCAGAAACGGCGTGTCATAAAAGGAACTTCTCCCCAGTCTCGAGCATCTTCCAAGCGAAGATCTGGGAGTCGGGAGGAAGAAGGACAGGAAAAGCGAACGCTTGAGCCTGCGGCAGTGAACTTAGAATCCATGTATTTTCGTGGATTCCGTTCTCGTCCTTTATTACAGGCCGATGAGGAGCTGGAGTTAGGAACACGCCTGTATGAGGGTACGACTCAGCTTCGAGCATTACTCAAACAGGCATTAGTCCTGGCAGAAAAAATGCGAAAATACACTGAAATTGAGCTCCTACCTGGGCAATTACAAAAGTTAATTGAACTGAAGGGCTATTCCTCCCCAATTATCGATGAATGTCTTGAAGATGTTCAGTTATTGCAATCTATCGCTTCTTCAAAAGGGAAAGCTGGACAGAAAATTAGTGAACAGGCTGCTAAGGTGTACCTTGCCATTCAGCAGGCTCGTGTAGAGATTGAAGAGCCAAAGGACGATCTGGTTCAACGCAACCTTCGTCTTGTGGTGAACGTTGCTAAGCGATATCTTGGGCGTGGCCTGAATTTTCTGGATCTGGTTCAGGAGGGCAACATTGGGTTAATGAAAGGGGCTGAACGATTTGATCACACACGTGGATTTAAATTCAGTACGTATGCGACGTGGTGGATTCGCCAAGGGATTACGCGGGCAATAGCGGACCAGAGTCGGACTATCCGGATCCCAGTTCATACCAATGAAGCCTCAACAAAAATTGCGAAAACCGCACAGCGGCTTGTGCAACAATATGACCGAGAACCGACGTTTGAAGAGATTGGACAGGTGCTGGCTATGACCAGCGAGCGAGTCAAAGAAACCTTAGAAGCGTTTCAGGAACCCATCTCCTTAGATGCTCCATCTGCTGATGGAGAAACGGAGTTAGGAGAGTTGATCCCTGATCTTGACTGTGCTTCTCCGGACGAAGAAATTTCTCGCAAATCGGATGCACAATGGCTGTCCAAAATTTTTCAAGTGTTAAATCCACGTGAAGAACAAGTTGTTCGGCTGAGATTTGGGATTGGGGGGGATGAGCCTTGGACTCTGGAGCGAGTTGGCCGTTCAATGTCAGTGACTCGCGAACGCATTCGCCAAATTGAAGTGGTGGCGTTAAACAAGTTAAAAGACTCGCATGTCAAAACTATGCTTGCCGAAATAAAATAAAATATAAGTGTAATTACCTACTTCAAGGGGGCAAGTTGAGCAAATAACCAAGTCTTGTTGAAAATAGCGGGTTGTTGTTACAAAAGCAGGAGTGCTGAGCTCCTGCTTTTGTCGTTTGATAGCTATGCGTAGAGGTGAGACCACTCGAGAAATAGTAGGATTTGCGACGATTTTTGGTTGATTTCTAGCAGGTATAGATAGTTAGTGGATTCTTCTACAGATAGGTGTGGATAATACTTTGCATTCATATTTTGGTCTTCTGCACAAGTCTTTCCGTGCCGAATAGAGGGTAGAGAGAGTAAATTTATGTCTATCGTGATCAATGCTTCCACATCCATTCCCGGTGCTGATATTCAATTTTCAGCGACTCGAAGTTCTGGCCCAGGTGGCCAAAATGTGAACAAAGTGAATAGTTGTGTGATTTTGGAATTTGATCTACACCTGTGTTCAGCGTTGACGGCCTATCAAAAACGGCGAATTGCTGAAAGCCTGGGGCAACGAATTACTAAGCAAGGCATTTTGCGTATGCAGGCTCAACGGCATCGATCCCAAGTTGCTAATCGGGAAGAGCTCATTGAGCGATTCGTGGATTTGTTGCAAAAAGCCTTACAGCCTCGGAAATACCGTGTTCCGACTCGTGTGCCCAGACGTGTTCGTGAAAAGCGATTGGAAAGTAAAAAGCAGCGCACTCAAATAAAACGCATTCGCAAAGCTCCACGAAATTTTGATGATGCTTAAACCTAGAAACAGCAGTTGGATCACGAAAGTCTGCATAAGCTCTTCACGCACCTAGGAAATTCAAAAAATCTCTCATCACCCACAAGGTGACCACGAGTTTTTTCAATTCCCTATGCACGTAAATATCTTACACAGCTTTTTCGTGCCCAACTGCCGTTTCTAGGTTAATCTATCTTGACGATGAACCAAGGAAACACACAAAGGAACGCACTATGACCAATCCTTCCCGACCTGATTCTCCTCTCGCGAAAATAATTCCTCATCAGTTAGAAAAGCACGGACAGGTTCGAGTTGATAACTATTATTGGTTGAACGATCGTTCAAATCCTGACGTTATCGCGTACTTGCAGCAAGAAAATGAGTATGCCAAGGCGCAGAGTCAACATACGGCCGGCTTTGAACGTCAACTATTCGAAGA
>JAVJHY011796018.1:0-37210 GCA_035593235.1 Phascolosoma agassizii
TACTACCGGAGAATGGACTCAGGCTCATGCAGGTGGTTCCGTTGAAACTGCAATGGATATTCTTGCTATAAACGTAGCGAGGCTAAACACGGTCTTTGAACGCGACCTGGCTATTCGGGTAGAGTTAATTGGTGGTCAGGATAAATTAATCCAGACCGATCCGGCATCCGATCCCTACTCTAATGCCAATAGTGGCGGGTCTTTGCTCGGTCAAAATACCGCAGTATTAAATAGCATCGTTGGTCTCGATGCCTTTGACTTTGGTCATGTTTATACAGGCAACTGCTCAGATGTTGGTGGCATTGCCAGTCTGGGTTCTTTTTGTAATGACAGCAAAGGTGCTGGGGTTTCCTGTTATAATGGCAATCCTACTGCCTGGGGACCAATAAGTATTACCTTACATGAAATGGGACACCAATTGAATGGCCCGCATACTTTCAACAACTGTAATGTGGGATCAAGTGGAAATGGCCACGAGCCAGGTAGTGGAAGTACCATCCTTTCTTATGGTGGTCTTTGTGGCGGTAATAATGTAGTTACATCAAGAGATGATTATTATAATATTGGAACCCTCCAACACATGTATAATTTTCTAAATAATTCTATTGAGGATTGCGGTACCAGAATTGAAACAGAAAACAACTTACCGGAAGTAGAGATTCCGATTGAAGATGATTTTTACATTCCAATCAGTACTCCTTTTGAAATGACTGCTGCGGGTAATGACCCGGATGGAGATGATGTTTTGTACACCTGGGAACAATACAATCTTGGCCCGGCTAGTCCACTAGGAGCTCCAATGGGCGATGCTCCTAGCTTCCGATCTTATTATCCAGTAGAATCATTGCATAGATCCTTTCCAAAATTGCTCGATATTCTTTTGAATACTCAAGACAAAGTAGAGGTATTGCCGACGTATAGCAGAAACCTTAACTTCCGAATTACCGCACGTGATTTTAATCCCGAAGCAGGAGGAACCACCTGGGATGAAGTGGCTTTTAAAGCAACCGATAAAGCCGGACCGTTCAGAGTCAATTTCCCGGATAATGTATCCAGTTTTGAAGGTGGACAACAGGTAGAAATAACCTGGGATGTTGCCGACACGGATAAAGCCCCAGTCAATTGTCAGGCAGTAGATATTTTATTATCTCTTGATGGAGGATTCACTTTCCCTGACACGCTGGCCAAAAGAGCTTTCAATGATGGATCGCATATGGTTTATTTGCCGAGCATCAATGATCCTGATGGAAAAATAAAAATCAAGGCGAGCGAAAGTATCTTTTTCAATATGTCTTACAGCACTTTTGAAATCGTTCCTGCTGCTGCTCCGACTTTCACTTTGCAGGCAGATTCCTATTTCCTCGATCATTGTAACCCGGGTATTGCTACTTTTGAATTGTCTTCTGAATCTGTTTCCGGGTATAGCGAGCCAGTTGATCTTAGCGTATCGAACCTTCCTCCAAATGCTGTAGTTTCATTTAGTAAGAATCCAATTGCTCCTGGTGAGAGTACCACTTTATTTGTAGATTTAACTGAATCTGATTTAGATGAAACCATTAATATTCAGTTAACAAGTAGTTCTCCTTCGATTACTGCCAGCCAGGAATTATACATCAATATTATCAATAGTGATTTCTCAGCAGTTCTCCCTAATACACCAGTCAATGGAGAAGATAAGGTGGCAGGACTTCCTGATTTCACCTGGGGAGATACACCTAATGCAGATATTTACCACATAGAAATTTCTTATCAGGCTGATTTTTCCGAACTCATTTACAGTGAGTATGCACTTAACAATAGCAATTATGTCCCTCCTGTTATTTTTGATAAAACATCTACCGTTTACTGGAGAATAAGAGGAGTCAACGAATGTGGCCCGGGGGAATGGAAATACAGTGCTTTTCAGACCGAAGCTTTTAGTTGCTCTATCATTGAAAATAAAGCACTCGAATTGCCCATTTCTAAGCAGGTGGGTACTGTGGTTGAGTCTGTTTTATTCGTTTCAGAAACTGGAAGTATTGAAGATTTGGATCTCAGCAAGTTGAATCTTGATTTTGCACCAGTCGGTGGATTAGATGTTCAATTGATCGGACCAGACAATACCAAAGTCACCTTAATGTCTGAAGATTGTTTTAACACTGGAGAAGTTCGAATTTCTTTTAATGATGAAGCGGGAGGACCGATGGTTTGTCCACCCAACAGTTTTGCCCCTTACCAACCTAAAGAAGCACTTAGTGCTTTTGACGGCAAAGAAATTAGTGGTAATTGGACGCTTCGGATAGAAATCCTAGAATCCGGATTCATCCCCGGAAAACTCAATTCTTGGAACCTGGAAACCTGTGCCAGTTTTTCTGTCAAAAACCCAACCTTGCTAACCAATGAAACCTTGCCGGTAAAAATTGGAGATGCCAGAATCATTACTAAGGATTTTCTGGAAGTCAAAGATGCAGACAATACTTCCACAGAATTGACCTACAACCTGGTCACTGTTCCAGAACATGGAACGCTTTCTGCTTATGGCACTGCCCTCGAAGTAGGAGAAACTTTCCCTCAGGATTTTATCTACGATTTTGGATTAAAATATACGCACAATGGAAATGATGCTGTTGAGGATGCTTTCTATTTTACTGTTACAGATGGCAGCGGTGGGCTTTTAGGAGTGACTAAATTTTTAATCAACATTGATTCCGATAATGACCCACTGAGTACCTTCAATCCTGCTGACAAAAATCAGGTCAAAATGTTTCCTAATCCAGCTAACGATCTGGTAGATATTAAATTGGCACAGCCTTTACAGCAAAAAGCAGTATTAAGCTTATTCGACGTATCGGGTCGTCAGGTAAGAAGTACGGTACTGACTAAAGGAAGTCAAGAACAACAATTGAACATCAGCGATTATGCCGAAGGGCTTTACATTGTGCAGTTGAGAACAGAACAGCAATTGATTAGCAAAAAATTGATCATCGTTCGTTAATCCACGGTGTGCGGTTTTACGGTCTTTCGGTACTACGGTATTCGAAAACCGTAAAACCGCAATACCGATTACTGTAAAACCGGTCCTTTAAAATACATCCAGGCCTGAATCGCTCCCCGCGCAACCATAAACAAAATCAAGGCCAGCCACAATCCATGATTGCCCATACCAGCAAAAGCATAATAAGTCAGGAGAAATAAAACCAGACTCAAAAGCATGCTATTCCGCATTGCCACTGAAGCCGTCAAACCAATAAATATACCATCCCACAAATAGCAAGGAGTAGCCAAAAGCGGAAATAAGATCATCCAGATCAAATAAGGCATACTGGCGGCAATCAATTCCTCTTGATTGGTAAAAATCTGCAATAAAGCCTCTCCGGCAAAAACATAGGCCAAACTAAAAAGCACCCCCATTCCCATTCCCCAGAAAAAAGTCAGGCGAATCGCTTTGTTCAATTCCGTTTTTTGTCGAGCGCCCCAATATTTCCCCACCAAACTTTCAGAAGCAAAGGCAAAACCATCAATGGCATAAGACATCCAATTGACAAATTGAAGCAGAATCACATTAACAGCCAAAATGGTACCACCAGCAATGGACGATTGACTATAGAAAAATCCAAAAGCAAAAGTCAGGCAAACGGTTCGGATAAAAATATCCCGGTTGATTACCAGAAATTTTTTCAAGGCTTCCCATTCCACCAATAGGGCCATTTTTAATCCAGAAAGGTATTCGCGATACCGGATGGCAAAGAGCCCAAAAGCAGAACAAATTCCAACATACTGTGCAATGACCGTTCCCCAGGCAACTCCATCCACGCCCATTTGGTAGTGATACACTAAAATAAAATTGGCAGCAATATTCGTAGCATTGATAATCAAAGTCAGAATCAGAGGATAAATAGCATTTTGCATCCCAAAAAACCAGCCCATAAAGGCAAATAAACCCAAGGTAGCCGGAGCCGCCCAGACGCGGATTCGAAAGTATTCCTGAATCAGGGGATAAGATTCTTCGTTGACAAACATCAACTGAAAGCTGATTTTTTCAATCGGATATTGTAAAAGCAGTATTGCCGCAGCTAGGATTGTAGCCACCAAAAGGGCCCTTCCAAGCGTCAGAATGATTTGATCAGCGTCCTGTTTCCCATATGCCTGAGCCGTAATCCCAGTGGTTCCCATGCGTAAAAAGCCAAAGTTCCAATAAACAAAGTTAAAAATCATTGCTCCAAGCCCTACAGCTCCCAAGTGCAACTCTGACATTCGTCCCATTAAGGCAGTATCTACAGTGCTTAGCAGGGGAATCGAGATATTACTGAGGATATTGGGTATGGCGAGCCGAAGTATTTCCTTATTCATTCCTTGAAATATTGTTTACTTTTCTTCTATTTTTGCAGGTGATCGCAAGATAGGTAGTATCATTGGAATGAATAGAGGATTGTTACGAATGTTATTAATGGGCGAATGCTACGAATGCACGAATGGGACGTTCGATCGTAATCATTCGTGCATTCGTAGCATTCGCAATTCTCTCATTCACCCATTCGTTCCATTATAAAATAGTTAACATGAAAGTTGGAATATTATTCGGCGGGCCCTCTAGAGAAAGAGAAATCGCTTTTGCGGGTGGACGGACAGTTTATGATAATCTCGATAAGTCTCTTTTCGAAGCGATCCCTATTTTTATTGATAGTGCTCGAAACTTCATCCTGCTAGACTGGCAATACATCTATAAAGGAACCATCCGCGATTTTTACCCTCCGGTAAGCAGTCTTCCTCCCTCTCCTAATGAATTTCAGGTTTATATTGAAAGCCTTGGAGACCTGGAGGAAAAAGAGATAGCCGCCATTGCAGCAAAAGTAGGTCGAAAGATTTCGCCGGAAGAACTGTCTGGATTGATTGACATCGCTTTTCTGGCATTGCATGGCAATTATGGAGAAGACGGGCAGATACAGGGGCAGTTAGAAAGTTTACAAATTCCATATACGGGTAGCGGCATTCGTGCTTGCGCCATCGGCATGGACAAAGCTTATCAGAAAAAGATGATGGAAGCTGGTGGTTTCCCTTGTCCTGAGGTAATCATCATAGACCGAATCAATTGGATCAGCGGAGATGCTACCGCCCTTTATCAAAAAGCAAAAGAGCAAATTAAATTCCCGATGGTGATCCGCCCTGCCAATCAGGGATCATCTATTGGTGTAAATATCATTGATAAAAAAATTGGCCTGGATGGATTTATCCGATGCATCGATCAAGCCTTTTTTCGACTCCGGATTACGGCCGAGGAGTGGACTTCCAAAAGTAAGAGTGAAAAAGTCGATTATATTCGGAATCTGACTGATATCAGAGATGGCCTGGGCTTTCCTTTAGAGCTTGCGGGGAAAACAATTTATCATCCAGAAGCACTTTTGCTTTTTCTGGAGGAGTATTTTGATGGAGAAAAAACAGAAGTCGTTCTGGAAAGCCACCTGAGTGAACAGCGCGTGATTTTGGAAAGTTTTATTTATGGAAAAGAATTTTCCTGTATCGTGATGCGCAAAGAGGATGGAAATTTGGCCGCCTTGCCACCAACGGAAATTGTAAAAGGAACGGAAATTTTTGACTATCGCTCCAAATACCTTCCAGGGCTTTCCAGAAAAGTAACGCCTATTGATTTGCCCAATGAAAAAATTGAATCCATCCGAAAAGAATGCGAACGCCTTTTTGATTTTCTCGAATTCAATACTTACGCCCGGATCGATGGATTCATCACCGACGAAGGAACCATTTTTCTAAATGATCCCAATACCACTTCCGGGATGCTGCCTTCTTCTTTTTTCTTTCATCAGGCTGCCGAAATCGGATTGAATCCTTCGCAGTTTCTGACCTATATTATTCGAATTTCTCTTCAGGAAAGAATCAACACTTATACTGAAAAAAACAATTGGTCGGATCAACTCGCCTCCCTCGACAAAGCCATTGTTCAGTTGCGCAATGAAAAAAGCAATAAGAAAAAAGTGGCCGTCATCATGGGTGGGTTTTCTTTTGAAAGACATATCTCTGTAGAAAGTGGTCGCAACATTTTTGAAAAACTAGCCAGCTCTGAAAAATATGAACCGATTCCTGTTTTCCTAAGTGGCAATATTGAAGAACATCAATTGTATCAAATTCCGATCAACTTGATGTTGAAAGACAATGCCGATGATATTCGGGATAAAATATTATTTTTTAAAAAACATTCTTTGGTCGAAAGCATCAAAGAAGCGTGTAGCGACATTACTCAAAAATACGCTTCTGAAAATGTAGTTTTTGAACCTAGAGCAATCACTTATCCGCTTTGGCAGAAATGGCCGATGCGGTATTTATCGCACTGCATGGACGACCAGGGGAAGACGGTACCGTTCAGCAAAAATTAGAACAATTTAATTTGCCTTATAATGGTTCTGACTTTGAATCCTCCAACATCACCATCAATAAATTTCAAACCCTGCAAATTCTCAAAAAGCATGGATTTAAAGTAGCTCAACAAGCTTTGAGTTTCCGCAAGGATTTTTTGCAAGATGCTGAGCAAACCATTGATGCCATTGAAGCGGATTTCGATTATCCATTTATCGCTAAACCCGTAGATGATGGTTGTAGCTCTGCGGTAAAAGTCATTAAGGATCGAAAGCAGCTAAACGCTTTCCTAAGTGCTTTATATCGGCCAGATGTAACTATACCTGAAAACTTGAGAGAAACGTTAAACTTAAAACCCAAAGAGGAATTCCCGATCAAAGATCAAGTATTGATTGAAAGCTTGATTGTGGCAGAAGGAGCGGCTCATTTTCTGGAAATCACTGGTGGTTTGCTGACTCGGTTCGATGAAAAAGGGGAATTGGTATACGAAGTATTCGAACCTTCTGAAGCTCTTGCAGGTGGAGAAATTTTGAGCTTGGAAGAGAAATTTTTGGCAGGAGAAGGGCAAAACATAACCCCTGCTCGCTTTGCCAATAATACCGACGATTATACCTATATTGCGAGCCAGGTAAAAGCAGATTTGGAGCGGGCTGCCAAAATATTAAACGTTCGCGGGTATGCCAGAATTGATGCTTTTGTAAGGATTGATAAAGATCGAAATGCAGAAACCATTATCATCGAAGTCAACTCTCTTCCAGGAATGACGCCTGCTACCTGTATCTTCCATCAATCTGCAATCAATGGTTATAAACCGTTCGAATTTATTGATCAGATTTTAGATTTTGGAGAAAGAAGGAGGATGGGGATGGCGAATGGGTGAATGTTACGAGTGGGTGAATGGGCGAATGATTGACGATCGAACCTAGGCATTCGCAACACTCGCCCATTCAACCACTCGTAACAATAATAACAAGCTTAACATTAATACAATGAGTGAAATATTTTATAAAATTAGAACAAAAGGGAAAAACTTTTTTAAAGAGTTGTTTTACTTTCTGACCAGTGGTATTTTTCTAAAAAACATGCTAGGGATTTTGGTTTTTGTTGGCGCAGCAATTTTGTTGACAACGACCTGGATGCATTGCTATACCAATCATGGAGAATCCTTGCAAGTGCATGATTATGTAGGGATGCAATTGGAAGATGTGATCCAGAAAGCAGAAGACCGAAGTTTTGAAATCATCATCACCGATTCTATTTTTTTGGTAGGAAAACCGCCGCATACCGTTTTGGAACAAAGTCCAAAAGCACTTTCCAGAGTAAAGAAAAATCGAAAAATATATTTGACCGTCACCAAATCAACTCCTGATGAAGTACTACTTCCCGCTCTTGATGGAGGAAATGACGATTACAACCAGTTTTCAAAAAAACTAAAAAGACTCAGCATGAGTAGCAAGATCGTTGGCCGACGGTTTAGCAATAAACTGGAAGAAAATACTATCCTGGAAGTCATTTACAAAGGAGATACCATTACTTCCCAATTGGCTGATGGACTCAAAATCCCAATGGGTAGTTTGGTCGAATTTATTGTAAGCAGTAAAGGCGGAGGTCATGTAGAAATTCCAAATCTAATCTGCAAAAAATACGATGCGGCTAAGTTTTTGATCGGCAATTACAACCTCAATATCGGTTCTATTGTAACAGATGCCACCGTCACTAATAAATACAGTGCCTATGTTTGGCGACAGGTGCCTCGCTATTCTTCCTCTGGTAGTATTCGCATTGGAGAGCAAATCGATATTTATCTGACTCAACACAAACCCGACAATTGCTCCGGAAATGTTCCTGCTCCCAACACCAATAAAGTAGAAAAACCAATAGAAGAACCACTCAATATCGAAGTACCTCCATCTGTACCCGGAGAAGGTGCAACAGAGGAGAATGAGGAATTTTAAATAGATAGGCTTGATTAATTTACCATACTGCAGTCAGAGCTACTAAACCAAAGCAACATAAGCCCAAATTTTACGTTTTTTCATTTGATGAGGGAATAATATCTCAGGTGTTGTTCCCTAATCCATATTTATAAATTGATTTGCCTCAGTTTCCCGTGATAATCCACCAAAGCTGAACTCACACAAAATATACCCTATGCGATTTTTTTATCTTTTGGTATTCTGCTTATTTAGCAGCTCCATGCTTTTTGCACAGATTGAATTGGCTCCAATCACTTCTAATCCTATCCTTCAGGCGCATCAGGCCAGAAACGGAAAAAATATACCTATAGAAAATTTTCAGGCAAAGGTCACTTCCGATTGTCCTGATCCAGATATGGTAAAGACCCTTTTTTCGGAAGGAGAAACCCTTTATGTGAATTCAGGAGAAGTACTTCTAATTTGTATGGATGAATTTCTTTTCGACAATCTGGATACTGCCAGCTGTACCAATTGTTCTGATCTACAATTTGGAACGGTTGTTTACAATCCAGATGATTTTTGTTTTAGCTATACTTCTAATCCAGGTTTGATTTTGGAAACAGGTGATGAAATGACCATTGAGGTTTGCGATGATTATGGTTGTCGTGATTTGGTTTTTCCTATTGTCGTAAAAAGAGCCAACCAAAGTTTCACACAAACGCCATCCAGCTTTCCAACCGAAAGCAGCAACACCTTATGCCTAAATAATATTCAGTTACCAGGAACGGAAAAAAACTTTTCTTTTGCAGGTTGCCATAATGAAACTTACGGACAAGCGATATTACTCGACAGTTGTTTTAAATACAATTCCTTTCGTTTTCAGGAGGAAGATGAAGTTTGTATTGAGGTGTGCAATGAGTTTTGCATTTGTGATACCTACACTTTTCCGATAAGCATCACCGGAACTGGTTTGCAACTTCCTTTCTTCGATGATTTTTCAAATGAAGGCCCCTACCCTGATCGCAATCTTTGGCTCGATGATAATGTCTACATCAATACGCATTTGCCCTATCAACCGCCCTCTGTTGGTGCGGCCACTTTTGACGGCCTGGATGAAGGAGGTTCTCCTTATGGCAATGGTTTTGGTCCTGCTGATGTTTTGACTTCCGGGTATCTTGACTTGGGGGGCTTGGCAGCTGGCGATAATGTCTACCTCAGTTATTACATTCAACCCAAGGGCAATTCTCATTTCTTTCCTGGCCCAAATGATTCTTTGACCTTACAGTTTAGAAATGATACCGGTGTTTGGGAAAGGATTGAGACCTATAGTGGTTTGTCAAATAGCACAAGTCCTTTGGCTGATATTCCTTTTGTTAATCGTTATACTTTGATTGATAGTACGAAGACAAATGTGATTGATACTATTATACCGCCGGACACCTTTTTCGTTCATACTCTTAATTATGATACGACCAACCTAATTCGCTTCCACCATATTGACGAAGGAAAGTTTTTACACAATCGTTTTCAATTTCGGTTTATCAATCACTGCAAGCGAACAGGGATGCAATATATGTGGCATTTGGATTATGTAAAAATAACACAACCTGGAGGTAGTAGCAATTTCTTTAAAGACATTGCTTTTACCAATCTCCCAAATTCTATCCTAAAGGAATATCGGCATATGCCCTGGGATCATTTTATTCAAAACGGGGACAATGAATTAAGAAAAGCTATTGACATTGAAGCTTATAACAATTCCAACGAACCAATAAAACCTAATGTTAGTAATTTAAAAATAACAGAGTTAACCAATAACGAACCTATCGGATCTTCGACAACACTTCTGCTCACTGTGCCTGTTCAACAAAACAATTTCTTTCCTCTTATTCATGCCTCTTATACCAACTCCATTGATTTTTCTGCGGTCACTAGTTTCACTCCTACTAATGAAGAAGATCTTGTTTTTGAACTAGAATACTCTATTACACCTGACGTGGGAGCTGAAATTGCCGGCTACCCTGCGGTAACAAAAAACAATACCGTTCGAAGTTTAACCCATTTCTCCAACTACTTTGCCTACGACGACGGCAGCCCCGAAGGAGTCATCAGCGGAAATCAAGAAAACATACAAATCGCCAGTCAATTCCACTCCAATATAGCAGATTCATTGGTCGCCATTCAAGTCAATTTCCCTTATGCCGCATCGAATTTAAATGCAGATTTTATCCTCAAAGTATGGTTAGGGGATCTTGAACAAAGTGAAAATCCGATTTATACTTCTCCGCCACTTTCTCCAATTTTAGCTGATCAGTTTTTTGATACTTTAAATGCTTTCAGTACCTATAAACTGGTTTCTGAAACTTTAGAAGAGGTAAAAATCCCGCTCCCCGCAGGTACTTTCTTTGTCGGTATCCAACAGGTTTCTGGTGGTAGTTTTGGTATTGGTTATGATTTAAATTCCCCCGCTGTTGGAAGTTTCCAGTGGTACAGAAGTCCTGGGTCTCTACAAGAATGGATAAATATCATCCAGCCTGGTGCACTGATGATCCGACCTGTAGTCGGCGGTGAGTCTCCGAGTACCACCGCTACGGAAGATTTGGCAGCTCCTTCTTTACAAGTTAAACTTTTTCCCAATCCTGCTTCCGACAGAATTCAACTTGCAGTCAATCAGGAGCATACAACAGATTTGGAAATGGTGATTGTTAACAGTACGGGACAGATTTTGCTGCAACAAAACTGGGAATGGGAGCTGGATTTGAACAATTGGAGCAATGGATTGTATTTTATTCAGTTGAGGGATCGAAAAACCGGGGCGGAGGTTATGGAGAAATTTTTAATTTTGCGGTAGAGTGTTTAGTATCGCGGCGATTCACAGAGAGGGGCGCGGAGTTTTTTTTGGATTTTGAATTTTTATTAAAACAAACATAGAAAATGGATATTACGGTACAAGAATTAAAACAGAAGCTAGACAGTAGTGAAAAATTTGTATTTATCGATGTTAGAGAGTCTTATGAATATGATGAATTTAACCTTGGTGCAAAATTGATCCCGGTTGGTCAGATCACAGAGGCGATTGCAGATTTGGAAGAACATAAAAATGACGAAGTCGTGGTGCACTGTCGCTCAGGTGCTCGGAGTGGAATGGCACAGCAAGTTTTGCAACAGGCCGGTTTTACCAATGTCAGAAATTTGATCGGTGGTGTTTTAGCTTGGCAGGAAGTTTTTTAATATGACGAATGACGAATTCTATGAATGGGCGAATGTTACGAATGGGGACTAAACATTCGTGACATTCGCCCATTCATCATTCGTAGCATTAATTAGCCTCTATTAACTTCTTAAAAGCTTCTATTTTATCATTTGGGACGGTGACGGCCAGATTGTAGTGTTTTATTTTCCAGCCATTGGGAGTGAGTGCGAGTACGCCGGAACCTCTGCAGGGCCCCATCCAAGTTGCTAAATCTTCTTCGAACCAAGCGGTTGTTTTATCGGGGGTAAAATAAATAACGCGATTGGAAGGGGTAAAATCCCAGGCAGATTCTTTGGCAAAATATTTTTCAGACCATTGTTTGAGTTCATCGCGGAGCCAGCGTTCTCCAGCTTCGGTGCCCAGGTAAATTCCATCTTCGGTCATACTTCCAAAAAAATTAGCTTCATCTGCTTTGGCAGCGGCTAGGTGCCAATTGTCCATCAGCGCATTGATCTGGCGGCGCGGGTCTTCTTGGCAATCTTTGCGACGACGGGTATCTGTAATCTGAGTAATTTTCCAGCCCGTTTCACTCTGAAATAAATGAAAAGCATTGACTCCACAATGGCTTAGTTTATCTCCTACATAAAAAGTATAATCGGTCCACACAGTAGCCAGGCGGCCATCTATTGCTGTTTGATAACTGAATATTTGCTCGTCGTATACCTCCTCATGAGGCGTGCCTACCGATTCGAGAAATTTATCAATCTTATCTCCTTTAAGCATCGCTTTTCCTTCCTGATTAGTAAAAGCGCTTTGCAAACGAGCAGAAGGATCAAAAAGGGGTCGCATAGCAGCACTATCACCAGCACGCATGGCATCAAATAAATTTTTGATGACTTCGACAATTGCTTTTTCTTCTGGTTCAGGTTGAGCAGTCAAAAATAAAGGTATAAAAAAGAGGCAGAGTAAAACTTTGTTTTTCATTTTTTATTATAAAAATAACAATTACTCCCCAAGAGAGAATGAATAATAGATCAAATCGGAACATCAACACCTCAAAGTCGTCTCAACAGTTATTTCCCGCAAAAAAACGATTCAATTAAGTAAAAAACAGGTTCATAACAGATATTTATTTTTAAAATACAATAAAAACCCCTATCTTGCAAACATCCTAAACCCATAGCCAAAATTCATCTAAGAACTACTTTTGACTAGATTTCTCTAATTCTCATTTACATGAAAAAGAAATTCTTAATTGGCTGGCTCTTTCCTTTACTCCTACTCACTAGTACAGTGAATCTTTCTGCTCAACACTTAGAAGCAGGTCTGACCATAGGCGGATCTAATTATCTGGGAGATCTCACCCCTTCCAGGTTATGGATTAGTGTAGGAGACATCCAACTGGCTGGAGGTGTTTTGCTGCGTTATCATTGGGTAGATTGGATTTCGTTTCGAGCTGGGTATCAGTATGGCCGAATTCAAGCTTCAGATGCAAATGCCAGGAATGCAGATGGTCGAAAAAGGAGAAATTTGAGTTTTCGATCTACTCTTCATGAATTGAGTATAGGGGCGGAAATAAATATATTTGGCTATCGTCCCGTTGTAAAACGAAATAGTTTTGCACCTTTTCTTTTTGGAGGAATTGCCGTTTTTAGATTTAGTCCGCAAGCCCAGTTGAATGGCCAGTGGATTGATTTGCAACCATTGGGAACGGAAGGCCAGGGATTGCCAGATAATCCGGCGAAATACAAACAGGTTCAACTTTCCATTCCGGTGGGAATAGGTTTTAAATACGCTTTAAGCAAACACATCAATTTGGGGATAGAAGCAGGAATAAGAAAAACTTTTACGGACTACCTCGATGATGTCAGTAGTTCTTATCCCAATTTAACCACTCTTGCGGAGACCAATGGAGAACTGGCTGCAACACTCTCCTGGCGATCTGATGAAATCAATCCAGAAGCCATACCTCCTGTTCCAGGATCAGGACGTGGTGATCCAAGAGATTTAGATTGGTATACCTTCTCTGAGGTCTTCTTTACCTACAACTTCATTGGTGGAACGAAAAGAAACCGGAGAGGTCGAAGCTCGAAAAAATTGAAGTGTCCTACGTTTTAGGATTCGGCATTTCGGTTTTACGCCCAAATAACCATATTTAATCTTAGTTGTTTATAATTATCTACGAATAAAATAAATATCTGGATCAGATTTTTATTTATCTTATTTTTATTTTTCTAGTGTTAATTACTGTGTATTCCTATTATTTCTCCTTTGATTATTTTATATTGCATTAACCTTTCTATACTTTTCATACTAAGTCCCACATTTTAAATCTTTGCCAAGATAGCTTGCTCTATTTGGTATTATTATTTTATTTCATTTGTTAAATTTGGACTCTATGAACCTCAAGACGAACAACTCGATTTTTAGAAAACACCTTTTATCAATCAAGATTTTCCGCCTTTTCTTTTTGCTGATTGCGGGCACCATTTCTTTAAGTTTAAATGCTTCTCCGACAACTACCTGTGTCAAAATTCAAGCTACTTGCCTTGGAACTACTTTGAGTTCTCAAGCAGAGGTAAATGCTTGGACTGATTGTGATATCGTGGAGGGAAATTTAATTATTTCGGGAACTGACATTACAGATTTAAGCCCTTTATTGAGCTTGCAAAAAGTAAGAGGATTACTTTCTGTTTCAAATAATGCCCAACTGGTTAGTCTGTCTGGTCTTGAGAATGTCGATTCCGTTGAAGCCCTTTTTATCACTGATAATCAACAACTGCCCGATCTGACTGGTATTAACCTCACTCAAACGGAAATTGCGGCTATCTCCATAAGTGATAATCAGCATTTACAAACGATCAATGGTTTTGATAATTTTACCCGTATGGATTTTATGTCGATATCTCGCAACGATAATTTGAGTTCTATTACTGGCTTTAATGGATTAATGACAGTAGAAGACGATCTTCTAATTGGGTCCAATATCAATATGACTAGTTTGGATGGCTTTTCCAGTTTGATAGAAATAAAAGGCCAGTTATTGCTTAGTGCGAATAACAGTTTAGAAAGCATCGATGGTTTTGAAAACCTAACAACAATGGGAGGCAGCTTTATTATTGCAAGCAATGACAGACTAAAAAGCATCAATGGTTTTACCAGTCTCTATAATCTCACCTTAATTGCAATAGCAAACAATGCAGAATTAGAAAACGTAGATGTCTTTAGTACTATTACTAATTTTGATGGTGACCTGTACATCACCGATAACGCCTCTCTTTCTGATTGTTGTGGAGTGTACCCCATTATAAATAGTGGAACCGCCTCTTTAATAGATATCAATGGAAATCCCATGTTTTGTGCTAATGAAACAGAAATCATAAACTTCTGTGGAACGGGTATTGACCTTGAACTTAATCTTACTCAATCTGATCCCACTCCTAATCAATGGACGACCTATACCATCACCGCTACACTAAGCAATACGAGCATCGAAAATGCCACTGGCATCCGAGTTAGTATGCCCAGCCCCGATGGCATAGTTTACACTGGTGGCAATGAATGGACAACTTCGCAAGGGAATTTTGATCATATTGGTAGTGAAGAATGGATCGTCGGTAATATTTCCGCAGGTAACTCTGCTACACTGACTGTGAGTTATTTTTTACTAGCAGAAGAATCTCCCTTGACCTATGCTCAAGTCATCATTGCCAATGAATCGGATAGTGATTCTTCCCCAAATAATGGAACGCCACCAACGGTCAACGAAGATGACGAAGCTTCCACTGGAGGAGGAGGACCACCGAATCTAACTCAAGACATGACGATTTCAGGTCTAGATATTCCTTCTCCAACGATTTTGCCAGGACTTGTACTCGACTATAATTTTGACTTGACGAATCTTGGAACAGGAGCAATACCGGGTACCTTTTCGGTAAAGAGTTATATTTCTACAGACAACATTTTAAGTGCTAATGATATTCAAGATGGAATCGTTCCTACAGGTAACTTTGGTCCGGGCTTGACGGTAAATGATATTTCAGGAGCGTCTACCATTCCTGATGGTTTGGCTGCGGGCAATTATTTCTTGATTGTAAAAGTAGATGCAGATGATGTGGTAACTGAAAGCAACGAAAACAATAATATCGTTTTTCAAGCATTTACAGTAAATGCTGTTGTAAGCAATTGCAATGGAGATATCGAATTAAACACACAGGCAGAAGTAGATGCTTTTGGCCCTTGTACGACTTACCAGGGAAACATAACCATTAATGGAACGGGCATCAATAACTTAAATTCTTTTGCTGGATTGCAGTTGTTGGATGGAGACCTGGATATCCGCACGGCAAATAGTTTGGAGGATCTTAATGGACTGGAAAGTCTACAAAATATAGATGGTGATTTAAGCATTCAAAGCAACACTTTAAGAGACATTTCCGCTTTGTCCAGTTTAACCAACATTGTAGGAAGCTTTCAATTGCTCGATGCACGGATGACCAGTTTGACTGGATTGGAGAATTTGGCTTCCGTAGGGTTTTTATTTTTCAGAGACCTCGACTTTATTACAGATTTGAATCCCTTGAGTAATCTGACCAATGTAGACAAAACATTGTGGTTGTCTTCTAATCAAAACCTGGCTGATATTAGTGGTCTGTCTAACCTTAATCATGTAGAAGGATTAGACTTACGAGCGATGTCTAATATCACAGATTTGTCGCCTTTGGGTAATATCTCTGGTCAATTAGATGAACGCTTGTTGATTATGGGAATGGGTGGGCTAAACAATTTGGATGGCTTGGAAAATATTACAGGTGTGCTTGGTCGGGTACAAGTAAGCAATAGCGATGCGCTTGAGAATATTGATGGTTTTCTTAGATTAGTCTCTGCAGGAGAATTTTTGCTCACAGGCAATTCCAGTTTGGCTGATTGTTGTGGCGCATATCCTCTGTTAAATGGCAATGGTGTTTCAGGGCTTGTTTTAATTGATGATAATTTGGCGGGCTGTTCTTCGGCACAGGAAATACTGGACAATTGTAGTGACCCGCTTCGTGGATGTGATGCCATTTCAATTACTTCCGGTCCTGGCGAAATCACCATCTCTGGGCTCTTGTTGGAACCCCATGTACTCCTTAAGGTTTTCCGCCCCAACTGGACCGTAGCCTTTGATTGTCTGGATAATGCTTGCTCTGATCCATTGACAGTAAGCGGCCTCAGCAATGGAGACCATCATGTAGAAATAAAATTGTTTGATGAAAACTGGGAGGAAATCTGTACGATTTTACAAAAAGTAACCGTAAGCGGAAGTAACAATCAGAATCGCGAGCAGGATGGTAAACAGCAAGGTTTGGCGATTGACAAAATATATCCTAATCCTTCTAGTCATTGGGTCACTTTTGAAATCTACTCCCCAGAGATTCAGGTCGCTCCTATCGATTTTTACAATCAACAAGGGCAATTGGTTCATCACATAGAGGTGGCATTGAATAATGGACTCAACGAAATTGAACTAGAAGTAGGCGAATGGAAATCAGGAATTTATCATGTCATTAGCAGAGGAACGGGGCGACCTGCCTATGGTCGATTTTTGAGAATGTGGGAAGATTAGTAAAGTGATCTGTTTTGCAAATGAAGAAAGGCGTTACTTTTAAAAGTGTCGCCTTTCTTCATTTTTGGAGCTTGCTTCTCCCTAAATGAAAAGCATTTTATTCTTTTTTGATCCAAAAATTGTAATTATAGCCAAAACCTAATTTATGCCTACTGGTTTTGCTTGAATTTTTAGTTTCCAGTAAAGAAAAGAAATCAAAATAATTTCTGCTCCCATAATTAGCAATCCAGGATCTGTAAAAAAGCTGGTATAGCTTCCTCCTTTTGGAATGATAACAAGTGGCAATGTAATAATGGCATCCAAAATCAAACAAGTACTGATAACAAAAAGGCCAAGATAGAGTCCATGTAATTCGCCTCCTTTTCTATAATAGAATCTGGCAGCGATCATGATAAACGGAATAATAAAGAGTAATATTAATCCATTTTGCAGGTCAATAGAATCTTTAAGCATTGGCAAAAAACTCATTAGGGTAAAGGAAAGGAAAATTAATACCCAAACGATTATTCCTGATTGAAGAGCGTGTAAAATTTTCATATTTTTATTGGTTTAAGAAAGCTAAAAGTCCATTTAAAATGGTAGCTAATAATAAAATAATGCTAATGGTATTCATCGAGATTTCATTTTGTATCATTCAAACCTAAAGTCAAATTTTTTTTAGGACTTAAGATATTGTCAATACAAAGATGAGAATAAGAAAAAAGAGGAATTTGTTTGAAAAGGATTCTAATTTGTCCGAGAAGGATTATTTTTTAGCTCACTGGGGCGATAGCCAAATTTTTGAAGAAAGGCTTTTGAAAAAGAACTCAGACTTTCATAGCCAACAAAAAGAGCTGCTTGTTGGATAGACATTTCGCCTTGAGCAATAAGGGAATGTGCCTTATCCAAGCGTTCGTGTTGAAGATATTTGAACACAGGAACCCCAAAAAGTTCTTTAAAGTTTTTTTTGAGTTTGTAATTATTAAGGCCAATCATTTTGGACAATTCACTCAAAGAAGGAGGCTTTTCAATATTATTGGAGATAATTTCTCTGGCCTTAAATATTTTCTTTTGATCTTCTACATTTATCTTTTCTTCCGTCGTCATTTGCACAAAAAAATGCGTCAACAATTCCAGTACCTGACTTTTCAAAAACATCATTCTGGTAGTACCGGTATAATTATTTTTGAAAATTTTAGAAACTGTTGTTTGTATAGCTGGAGTCATATAAAAAAATGGCCCTACTACAAAATCACTTTCAGGATCTAGTAATGTCTTCAAGTGCGAACTAAAAAGTTCATATTCCGATTTAGGCAGTTTATGAAGATTCTTAATCGTTGAAAATATACTGACACATTGAAGCGGTATTTTAGGCGAAATATGATGTGCAAATTTTACTTTTTGATTGCCAAAAAACGAAGTCACATATCCTGTTCCATTATTCAAGGACATTTTTTCTTTTCCATAGCTGATCATTAAATTCACCTCTCCTGAAGCATAGAACGATATGCCAATAACATCATCGTCAAGATCGCATTTTTGAGTAATCTTCTTTTGAGAATTGGATTGCTCAATTAATACTACAAAATTATTTACTTCCGTGATGTCTATTATCATTTCCTTATTATTCCGTTTCCAAAATCATTTTCCTGATCAAAGAAATTTGTCCCAGATGATAGTAACTATGTTCAATCATGGCTTCAATATTTCTTCGATAACTGCCATATTCCTCTTTCACGAAAATACTTTCTATTTTTTCATCTGACATCAACTCGACCTGGCGGGCAAATTTTTCTGCATTAGCATAAAAGTCATTGCAGAGTTGATTCCAGTTTTCTTTTGATTCAATGGGCGACAAGTCAAAACTATATTGATCTCGAATTTCCAGAGCCCCTCCTTCGAACACATTCAACACTCCTTTTAGGTAATAATTGATGTGAAAGGTCAAGGCAGCAATCGTATTTAGCGATCCAACTTTTTGTCTTGCCTGCTGCCAGGTCAGGTTTGACAATTGATCTTTATAATTAGTGTTCGCAATCCATTTACCGTCCAAAAGGACCTCTCTGAATCGTTTTGCAATTTGATTTGAATTTTCCATTTATTAAGAAGTTGCTGTATTCTAAATTGTCATCCTAATCAACAAGGGTCAAGTTACAAATCCACATTCTTAAATTCCATAGACCGTATCAATTTATTCACTTTACGATCCAGGTCTTTTTCGATTCACTCTTTCTTTCTAAATATCAAAAACAAAATAAATCAAAGTATTTGGTATACTGATAAATGTAATCGTATATAGTCAGCATTACAAACCCCATTCGCTATTCACCAGTAGAACTTCCTCCTCTGAAGAATTGGTCGTCGTTTTCTCCTCTGTTTCTTCTTCATCTTTTTCAATGGCTTCCTCTAGTTCTTTTTCCAATACATTTTCTACTGTTTTCTCAACTGCCTTTTCCAAAGCCCGGTTGAGGTTACCAAATTGCGCATGGAAATTTGGAGCAATCCATAAAAAGGAAAGGATTAATAAAGCTATAGATTTCATTTTTGGTTTTAAAACAGATCTAACACTTACAAAATAATGAAATTCGATCAAAAAAATTGATTTTTCGCCACAGAGGTCTAATTTTGCTACATTACAATCAATAATGTCAATCAAAAGCTAAGTAATGAAAACGACTTCTCCCAACACTTCCCCTAATCCTAAAAAAAGATGGCCCTTGTTTGTTTATGGCAGCTTGGCAGCAGTAGCTATTGGTTTTTTAATATTCTTCTTAATTCCAGAACCTGTTGAAGAATATACACCAGAAGATCTTTATATGGCTAATTTCAAAGTATATCCCCTTGTACAAAACAGCGAGGCCGCTTTCCCTGGTGAGACCCGAAAAGCACTTCAACTTTACCAAGAAAAAGAATATTTAGCAGCAGCTGACTCCCTCGAAAACCTGCCCCAAGCCCAAAAAATGGATGACCATACTTTTTATCAGAGTGTTGCTCAACTCGTAGTGGACAAAAACACAGATGCCATTATCAATCTGAGTACTATAATAGAAAATGATCAGACCAGGTATAAACAACAAGCCCGGTGGTACCTAGCTATGGCTTATCTAAAAATTGGTGCTAAAGAAGAAGCCCAAGACCTGCTCCAAAAATTGGCCGAACAACCGAAGAGCTATAATCAAAACAGAGCAAAAGCCATCTTAAAACTTTTCCAAGAACAAAAACCCCATTAATCCATTACCTCCCTCCGTAACATTCTCCATCCCGTTCCGTTTACCCATTAGGATAATTTTACATGCGACAAGAACAGCTTTAAAGCTGAGGAGACAAAAAAAATGCAAATCTTATTGTAAATCAGTTACTTATTAATTAAGTTTTTTGTACCTTTGCGCCGATTTTTGGATCACATCCAATAAACGTATAAATAAAAAAAGTCCGATCCTGCAAAGATCAGACGTTCTTAAAGTTCATTATTATTTTATCAAACCTAAAATTAAGAAAAAAAAATGGGTTTAAAAAAGCAATTTTCCAAATCAAAACCTGTCTGCAAGGTAACTTTTGAATTACCTAAAAAGGTTGTAAACGGCGCCAAAGAAGTAGTAGTACTTGGTGAATTCAACAACTGGCAGGTTGAGAACGGACTTAAAATGAAAGCCAACAAAACAGCTTTTACTGCTGCTTTAGAGCTTCCTACAGGCCGTGATTACGAATTCCGTTACCTTATCGACAACCAACGATGGGAAAATGATTGGAATGCTGACGGTTATGTTGCTACTCCTTATGGTGTAGAAAACTGTTTGGTTACTCTTCCTGTAGCGGAAACCGTGGCTAAAATCAAAACAGTTACTACTAAAAAAGTAAGCAAAAAACCTGTTGCTAAAAAAGCAGTAGCTAAAAAAGTAGTAGTTGATGATTTGAAAAAAATCGAAGGCATCGGTCCTAAGATTGCTCAATTGCTAAATGCAGCTGGTATTGTAACTTTCGCTGACCTCAGTAAAGCTAAAGTGAAAATGCTGAAAGAAGTTTTGACCAACGCTGGTCCTCGTTACAAAATGCACAATCCTTCTACCTGGGCCAAGCAAGCTAAAATGGCTGCTACCGGCAAATGGGAAGCATTGAAAAAATGGCAAGATGAATTGAATGGTGGTAAAGCTTAAGCTAAACCCCTTTTGATTAAAAAGATACTAAGCCTTCTCGCATCGCGGGAAGGCTTTTTTTATTTAATCCGAGTTTTCCTAAGATTCGTCCATAAGCTTTTGATCCCTTACATTTATTCTTCAATTTCAGCTTACACTGCTTATTCACATAAAATCAATAACATGAAAGCGTTTCGACACTTGACTCTAAAAATCATCAAACCTCTCGCTATTTTTCTTTTAGCGGTTTTTCTACTTCCAAATCTTCAGGCACAAATGACTTCCCCTTTTGTTGGAATTTGGCAGGGAGCACTCCAGGTTCAAGGAACGGAGCTCGGAGTCCTTTTTGAGCTTTCTGAAAGCGAAGGTGGCCTCCAATGCCATATGGATGTGCCGATGCAAGGAGCAAAACAAATTCCTGCGGACGAAGTGGCGATCAACAACAAAGAAATTCAGATCAATTATTTACTGCTCAATGCCAACTATAAAGGAAGTCTCGCCGAGAATGGTAAAACCATATCCGGCACCTGGACGCAAGGTGGTCAAAGCCTGGAATTGGAACTGACTAAAAAAGCGGATAAAAGTGAAATGACACTGATCCGTCCTCAAGAGCCCAAACCTCCTTTTCCTTATGAAAGCGAGGATCATTTTTTTGAAAACAGAGCGGCCAAAATATTCCTCCATGGCACGCTTACTACTCCCAAAGAAGACGGTCCCTTCCCTACTGCTATTTTAATTTCCGGTTCTGGTCCACAAAATCGCGATGAAGAAATCCTGGGACACAAACCATTCCTTGTTATTGCAGATCACCTCACCCGCAATGGCATTGCTGTTTTTCGCTATGATGATCGTGGTGTTGGAAAATCCAAAGGAGATTTTAAAGCAGCTACTTCTGTGCATTTTGCCACAGATGTAGAAGCGGCTATGGATTTTTTAAAAACTCATCCCAAAGTGGCAGCCAATAAAATTGGCTTGATTGGCCATAGCGAAGGAGGCTTGATTGCGCCAATGGTGGCTGCCAAAAACTCCAATGTTGCTTTCTCTGTTTTACTGGCCGCTCCAGGCATCAACCTCAAAGAAATTCTCAGTCTACAATCAGCATTGATTAGTCGCGCAGAAGGAACTCCTGAGGAAGAAGTCATTCGCGACAGTATCTTCCAACGTCAAATGCTCGACCTTTTTACAGAAGAAACCAATTTAAAATTACGAGAAGAAAAACTAAGAGCATTGGCATTAAATGCTTATGAAAAATCATCAATGGAGGGGCAAGAAGCTACGGGAGGTTTTGAAGCCATCTTTGCAAAACAGTTAGAAGGCATGACTACTCCCTGGATGCAGTTTCTCCTGACTTATGAGCCTGCTACTGCACTTGAAAAAGTGACCTGCCCGATATTGGCACTCAATGGCGGTCTGGATTTACAAGTCCCTGCGAAAATTAATCTTTCCAAAATTAAAAAAGCATTGGAAAAAGCCCCTTGTACCGATTATCAAATTTTGGAGATGCCAGGTTATAACCATCTTTTTCAAAAGACCAAAACCGGCGCATTTAGTGAATATGCAAAAAACGAGGAGACCTTTTCGGAGTCGGCAATGAATGTAATGACCGACTGGATTTTAAAACGATTTTGAAGACCGCGTATAGGAGCAGGTGCGAGCTTTTGCACTAACCAGTTTTAATGGATAATTCCGAAGCCCAAGGTAATACTAGTAATTTTCCATTCGCCGCCAGTCTTATGTAGTGTCATTAATTTGTATTCAGGCTTCTTGGTTTTAAATTGCTCAAGTCTAAGCCTGGTCAAGGCAAGTTTATCGTAGATTTCAATACTCAGTAATTAACGGTTTGGCTAAATGCCGTAGTTGCGTTTAGCAACTAGGAACATTTAGCCATTGTTGTATGCTTTTTACTTAAAGTTAATATTTATAGAAGCGAAGATATTTCGTCCTCGCTCAAATATTGGATTATTAGAACCACGTGGAGCACGGTTGAGGTGTTCATAATAGGTTTTATTCAGCAAATTATTGACACCTGCACTAAACCTTATTTTTTCTGAAAGGTTGTAAGTAAGTTTCAGGTCCAGAATAGCAAATTCGGGGCTTACACTTTCCCCAAATTCTGTAGAGATACGTGTTTGTTTGAGCACATAACGAAATGTTGCTTCTGGTTGTAGTTTTCCATTGAGATAGCTGCCTTGTAAAACATATCGAAAATCAAATGGTGCAATCTCAGGTAAGGGAACGTTTCCTTCCAAATCCTGTGCATAGGTATAAGCTATTCCCATTTGATGTTGCAAACCAATACCAATTTTTTGCTTCCAATCTACTTCAAAGCCTGTTTTCATTGCTTTATTCAGATTGATAAACCGACGAACTCCTGGACTCATTGTCAGTCTTGGAGACAGTGTAGTATCTATGGCAGAAAAAATGGGATTTTGTAAATAGGAAGCGAACAAGTCAATATTCAAAACCGATTTTTCAGTTGCCCATTCAAAGGTAAGGTCCAACTGATTATTTACTTCTGGACTCAATTCTGGGTTGCCCAACATTTCATAGGCATCCTGTCCTACAGGAAAATAGTTGATAAATCTTTCGGTCAAGCTTCCACTTCGCTGCACTCTACCCAACCACAATCCTAATTGAATATGCTTATCAAATCCTTTGACCAAGCCAGCACTTATACTAGGATTTATTTGAGTCACAGGAGGATTAGGAAATACCTCCGTAAATTCAGTACTTGGATTTTTGATATTAGCATTATTCACCTCCAATCTACCTGAGAATATATACTGAAGGGATTTTGTTATAAGATGGTATTCGCTAAATATCGCAGTTTTGCTGATATAGCCATTTTGCCATGCATTATCATAGAAGGTCTTACTAGCATTGGGGCCCATAAGAAACTCTCTAACCCGAGTACCCTCTGCTCCCTCATTACGCACATCCGCTCCTGCAAAAAGTTTTCCTTTTTGAAAATACCAAAGCCCTTCTGTCCGGCCACCATAATTATAGGTAGTAGCAGCGGTTTCAGCATTTAGCATACGTGGGTTGAGTGGTTTGAGCCGATTATCCATCAGGTGATTTACAAAAGAACCGAATACCGTTGTATTCCATGACTTTAAATATTCTTTGGAAATGGAAATATCATGTCGGGCATTGAACATCCATGTATCGTCATTTCTCAAATCCATAGGCAATGCAGGGAAATCCACATCTCTTGCCAAATTGTAGAGTGCTGAGATACGTAATTCTTGATTAGAGGAAAGTTTCAAACCTAGATTTGTTCCGAAGCTACCTCTCTTAAAATCAGATTGTACTATACTGTCATTTCCTGTTTTATAATCATCTCCCTGCGACCAAGCTCCAAAAATACCGATGTCATATTTTTTACCTTTCAAACCAATCTGCCCTTCGCTTCTCACAATATTCTTATTGCTCTGGTATTCAGAAGAAAGCCTTCCGTAAATGTCTGTTTTTTCTGCAAATCTGATTTTAGTAGGAACAAAATTGATAGTACCACCAATGCCAACACCATAACGTAGCGCATATGGACCTTTGATAATTTCTATTCTATCCATCATGTTCGGAGCCATCTGGCTCGTAGGAGGATCCATACGATTAGGGCAGGCTGCAGTAGCACTTTGCGCACCATTCATTACAATGTTCAACTGGTCATATTTGAATCCGCGAAATACAGGGTCGAAGCCATAACTTCCGCTTTTCTTAATGCTGCTTATTGCTGGCGTTTGATCAAGAATGGCTGCTCCATCATGTTCCATTCTGTCTTGATAATCTATCTTAATGTTCTCGCCCGGTTTTTGTTTGGATTTGATGGCAATTACCGTAACGGGATAAAGGCTTAGAATCAAACTTTTTCTATGGTACACTTTCTGCTTAATTACTTCTCGCAGTTCTTTTTCATCCCATTCCCATGAGCCATAGCTCACGTGTGAAACCTTCATGAGTTCATCTTCTGTCATCACAAATGAAATTATTCCATCATCATCCGAGATTCCAGTTTGATTGCCATATTCATAGCTTGCTCCTTGAATAGGCAAATCACTGTCTCCATCTAGTAGTATTAATTGTTCATAGGTTTGTGCATTAGCACTTGTGATATACATGAAACTATAAGCCAAGCATATCAATAATATAATGATATTCTTATTTGAATTCATCTTATTTGATTTTTAAATTCTTTTAATAAGCATACAACCCTAAATTCAATATTTAAGGATATAGCTATACCAATTAGCCATGACAATTAAATTATCATGACGCTACTTATTTAAGTGATTTCACTTAATTGAATCAAATAAGAGTAAGCTGTGGAGGATGGAAGATTTCATCAATGTAAGATGAGATATAAAGTCTTGGAATCTCAAAAAATATATTTTTAGTCAAGTCTTTAGGGATATTGAAAAGAGGAAGGGTACTACTCTCCTGAACATAAATATATAGAGATGTTGCTAGTTTTTTAAGTAGGTTATTGGGTGATTTTTCCTTCTCTTGTTTTTCTATGTCTTTTAGTTGTTTTGATAAATAACACTTACCATTACACTTAGAGGCGGGATTGTCTTTGTTGATACAAAGTACTTTTGCGATGAAATCCTGATTAATCTTGAAATCAATGATTACACATAGTTTGGTTAATTGTGGCAAGAGAAACGCCACGAGCAATAATATGGATAGAAATCTTTTCAATGTCTATTTTGTCTCAAAAATATTTGAAGAGACAAAGTATTGTAAAATAATAGGACAATAGATGATTTATGTCAATGTCAAGATTGATTTTCCTTTTATTAGACTTTATTCTAAAATGGTTTTATGAGATAAAACGCAAGATTTTTTTTGCAATCAATGAACGCCCACAGCCTAATAGCCCAGCTATTAAGGCGAGAACGTGAAGCAGAGTGTAGAAAAAAGATTAGTTTTTAGCCATACAATATCATTTAGAATAAAGTCTATTGTATGTAGCGGTCTACATAGAAACGGGTGCGACCGGATGGGAGTACTGAACTACTATGAATTGTTTTGGCTAGTGTTTAATTTTTCATTATTTTAAAAGTGGAATTTTTATTCTGATTATTTAAGCTTACAAAATAAATTCCTTTTTGTCTCGGAAGCTCCAATTCAAATTGATTTATGTTTTTAAACTCTTCAACCTTTAAAGTTCTACCCAATGAATCATAAATCGTTTAACTTTTGTTTTCATTTTTATATATTATGAATATTTATTCCTGATTGAATTCTAAGATAACGTTTATTTGCGACTTACGATGTTAATAACAATTAAGGTTATTTTCTTATACTTTTTACAAGCTATATTCTATCGGTTTTGTTCTCAACTGTTCTGTAATGGCTCACAACGCCTTGTATAACCGCAGTAGCTGCGCATAGCAGCTATTGACGGTTATATTTTTTATGCACAAAGATTATTTTGTTCCGTTAATGGTTATGCTCAATATTTGTACTCCTGAATTTCGAAAATCAATAAGTTCGTCTTGTGTGAGGTATTGTAGCAAGAAAGTGTCGGGCAGGTAAACTGTCTTTTCTTTTTTCACCTCCACGCTATTGAACCCCGCTTTTGCAATGGTGTTCAGATATTCGTCTTTTACCATTGCTCCTGATATACAGCCTGCATAGAGTTCAACTACGTTTTTCATCTTGTCGGTAAGTTCTCCCGAAACTACCACATCCGAAATACTAAAATGGCCTTTTGGTTTCAATACTTTGTGTATTCCTTTGTATGTTGCCAACTTGTTTGAAACTAAATTCAACACACAGTTGCTGATAACCACATCAATTGAATTTTCATTTTGGGGAAGATTTTCAATGTCGCCCAAAATAAATTCAACATTGTCGTAACCTAATTTTTGCCTGTTCGCATTGGCTTTGTCAATCATTTCGGGTGTCATATCCACACCGATTACGCTTCCGTTTTCACCTACTAAAGAACGGGCTACAAATACATCATTACCTGCACCTGAACCCAAGTCCAAAACAGTCTGTCCTTTTTCAATGCCAGCAAACGCAACGGGGATACCACAGCCCAAACCGTAATCAGCTTCAGGATTATAACCAGGCAAGTTACTGTAATCTTCACTAAATCCTGTTAGTTCGGTCGATGGTCCGCAACAACTACTTGCAAAGCTGTTAGAAGGAGTGCAACAACCTGATGATGTATTACTTTTAGTAACTACGCCTGAATAGGCTTCTTTGATTTTGTCTTTTAAATTGTTCATTATTTTATTTATTTAAATTATTAAATGTTCAACTCAAAGACGCAGATTTGAAAAAAGGACGCAGTTTACGAACAACTACAACCTGAATTAGGCGTAACCGAAAGGATAGAGCCGTATTTGTCGGCTTCTATTTTACAGCATTGTTCAAATATTTTTCTGAGTTGTAGTCTTGCTCTTTGCACGGTTGACTTTGCCCCCGAATAGCTGATGTTCATTTTTTCGGCAAGTTCCTTCTGTGAATTGTTCTCAAATTCCGTAAACTCTAATGCCTTTTTGTAATTCGGGCGCAGTTGCTGAATAAAAGGTTTGATACAGGGCAATAGTTCATCTTCTTTCGTTGGTTCGATATCGGCAGAAAAATAGTTTTCTGAAATTTCCGTTTCGGTAAATTTAGTTTTTCTGAAATAATCTGTAATGCTGTTTCGGGCAATCTGATATATCCAAGATTTTAAACTGTCTTCATTCTTGAGCATTAGATGTTTGGTGAAAATTTTAATCAAAATTTCCTGATGAATATCTTTTGCCGTGTCCTCGTCTTTGATATGTTTCCGCACAAAATGAAACAATTCCTGTTTAAATTCCGCTATGATTTGTTCTATGTCCATATTACACTTTTTCTATTAGACGTGATTTTTTGAAAAAGACGCAGTTCTTACTTTGCACATAACGTCCCTCATAGTAGGCGGCCTGACCGGATGGGAAGCTGGATATTTTATGGTTTGTTCTCTGCATTTCCATATATTTCATTATATTCCTCTATCAATTTGTTTACTTTATAAAGTGCAGACAAGTAAATATATGTTTTCCATTTTTTGTTGAATTCAGAAAAACTTCCATGAATTAATTTATTATGATCCTCTTTATAATTTCTTAGAAGAAATTGCAACCTAACTTTTAAATAAATTGGCTCCATTCTACTACAACGCGAAGGCAAGCATGATCTACCTCACTAGCAATACAACTTTTATTTATTCGCCTTAAACACCTTCATAATTTCATTCTCAGAACAATTATGAATACATTCTAAATCATCATCAAGACGAATAAAATCATCATTGAGATGCAATTCCCAATACTCTCTCCTTCTGGATACTTCCGTAAAAACTATTGGAATCAACTTTTTGCCTTCCGAATCAATAATTCCCCATTTCCCATTAAGTTCTACTCTGTAATATTGTTTCGCATTCATCACTATATCCATCTTAGAATAGACTTCTTCGTTAAGAAATTTTCCGCTTTCATGAATTAACCGCCATCCTAAATCATCCTGAACTGCAGTGGCATTATGTTTTCCACCAAAACTAAGGACTGATTTAAATTTAGGCTCAATGATAAATTCTCCTTCTCTATTCAAAAATCCCCAAAGACCATTAATTTTCGCAGCGCACCTTTTCCCGTCCTTATAAGATAGCAGTCTTTCATAGATGGGATCCACTTGGAATTGTAAGGTATGGTCTATTATCCCATAACCCGTCTCTGTTTCCAATAAGGTCAAACCATAGGTCTCTTCCGTTACAGAAATAATTTTGGGTTCCTTAAGAATCGTTCCTGTTTTATTGAACACCGCTATTTCTTCCCCTTTGATTATTTCCAAAACACCACCAAAGAGGAAGTTTCCTTGAATCACATCATACTCCACAGGTAGCAGGATTTTATTATCGCTCATCAGTCCATATTTCTCGTTTTTTTTGACCTTAAATATAGGGTCTTGAACCCTTATCCGTTTTATTTCATCATATTCCATCTTGACTTTTGATTGAGATATTTTATTCGTAATGCCCAATTTATTTTGATCTTTAAAAACATAGAAGTCTCCTTCTTTTTTAATTTCATCATAAGAGTCGCTTAGAACATTTCCAGCTTTATCTATAAGCTGTACTTTATCCGTTTCATACGTTTGAACAATTGCTTTATTATTTGAAAAAGGACTGGCCGATTTAAAAGGACCTAATCGCTTTGATTTATCCAATGGATAATAATACCAAGAATCATTGATTTTAGCACAAAGCATTCCATTCGAAACTTCTTTTATTTCTTGAAAAAGAAGGCCCTCGAAAACTTCTTCCGCATTGAGGTATTGAAAGGAGAAAAGACTGTCCCTACTTGCTCTAAGAAACAAATCCCCTGGTCCTATTCGTCTAATTTGACCCGTATTTTTCTCATAAATTCTATTTCCTTTTTTATCGAAGTAAAAATATTGGTCCTCCTTTTCTGCAATGAAATAGACGTGTTCATTGTTCATACTCTCATATTCTAAAGGAATCAAAGAACGTCCATCCTCATCCACCAGACCAAACTTATTATCAGGAGTACTTATTCTAGCCGATCCCTTCTCTAAAGAACTTATCCTATTGTGGATATTCTCTAAAACTACTTTCCCCTTAGCGTTCATCAAACCCCATTTTCCATCTAACTTAAATCGGTTTAAATCAGGAGAAAAAGACCTTACTTCTTGGTAAAAAATACTACTTTCCTCTTGACTGTCTAGGTTGAGCGTCTTGACTCCTTCATCCGATTTGATTCTTAATAGATCATTTTCAAGAAAGGATAAATCAAGGTATTTAAAATCCAAAATGGTTTTTTGATTCAAATCCACCAGTCCATAAAAACCATTCTTTTTAACAGGAAATTTATTCTCTTTCGGTAAATGAACACCTTCATAAATGATTGGAATTACAACTTGGTTAAGTGGATCAATTATCCCCCACTTACCCGATTTACTGACAACTGCCAAGCCATTACAAAAGTTCGATGCTTTATCATACACGAAAGGTATTTTCACATTTCCATCAGGATCTATATAACCATGCTTACCGCCTTCTTTCTTTTTAACGGGCGTTAAATTATCGTTGAAGGGGTAGAATAAAAAGTTATCATAATCTGACAAGTCCAAGACCTCTTTCCCATTCTCATCAGTAATAAAATTATTGTACGACCTAGAGATTAAATACCTACTATCTGCTAGTTTTATAAAATATTCAAAATCATTTTTTATACACACAGAGTCACTAGCGGTATATTTATAAGGGATCTGAGCATTTAATTTTAAGAACAAAAAACTTAAAACAATATATAGTATTTGCTTTTTCATATTTCTATTTTATGGATAAGGCTTTTAGAAGTCCTTCCTTAGTCCGTTTATTTTATTATCATTACTTAAAATGCTTACCTTGATCTTGAATAGAATCCCGATCTCTTCCCACCATTGACAGGTACATTTTGTTCATTGTAGGCTTTTTTTTATTCTTCTAAAATTTCCCTTAACGGATACGCATCATAAATCGTACTTCATTCTATTTTTTTTGGATTTCTTTTCAAAATTCGGCTTCTTATCAATTCACAAATTTGATTAAATTTATCTTGTCTCGTATGAAAATTTGGCAATGGGTAGAATTCTGGATTTATCTTTAATGAAGCTATTTCTTAATTCCTATATTTTCTTCAGCAAAGAAAGATTTTGGAATTGATATTAAATCATATTTCACTCCAGTATAAAAAGTTGAACTATCAATTTTCTGTCGACTTCTCATTCCACTATTTATCAAATCTTCGGTATCGTTTTGATATTTATACCCTAAAAGTCCACTTAGTTCAATTTCTGATCTTGAAGGTTCACTTTTAAATGTTTCTCCCTCTATTACGAATCCATATTCTATTTTATCATTTTTGGCAATTGAATGATGAAGCATCAGTACATAATTGATCTCGTTATACTTTAAAATTATGCAATCGCCTTTTTTCATAGTTATTTTTTTTTGCACATAACATCAGTATATCGTTACCTGGAATTCAAAAGCAACACATCCCCTTCCAGCACTTCTCGTTCTCCATCAGGATATTCGACAATCGCATACCAGGCAAAAACATCCGGGTTAAGTGCCTTTCCTTGATAGCGGCCATCCCAGCCAGAGTGTTCATCATTAAGCAAGCTATTTTGGGATTCAAAAACGAGCGCGCCCCAGCGATTAAAAACTCTGAATTCGGAAATCTCAAAATCACGAGGGCCTTGTAGATAGAAAAAATCATTATTGCCATCAGCGTTGGGGCTAAATACATTGGGAGCAAAAACGCCGCGAATTTTGATCACTCGAATGCGAATATCATCCACTGCCACACATCCAAACCCATTGTCTACCTCCAAAGTATAGGTCACATCCTGAACGGGTTGAGCAATCGGGTATTCACAATCCAAACAACTCAAAGAATTCCCCAGCGGATCTGTCCATTGAAAAGAAAGACCAGTAGGTGGTAAAAAATAAGGATCCAAAGTAATTTGATCGCCCTGAATGATTTCCAAATCTTCGCCAAGTTCGACGCCAATTTCCGTTTCATAAACCCAAACCGAATCTGTCGCAATCTCACAGGGCGTAGATACAACCACCCAATACCAACCAGGACCTTCTACTTGCAAAATCGAATCTGTTGAACCATTGTTCCATTCGTAGCTTGCTCCATAAGTAGTCGCATTTAAAAACAAATCTTCGTCTCCGCAAAGTGGAATGGTGTCATTTTCTAAATCCACAAAAAGAGGAATGACCTCCAACAAGGTAGAGTCCATACTTTGCAAAGTTCGGGGGTCATCAGAAATCGTTTCTTCTCCCAAACTTACAGGCAGACCACTTAGCGTTGCCTGATTGGCATAAACCCCAAAAGCCGATGCGCCAATTTCTACTTTTACTACAACGCTATCTATTCCGGGAGGAACCAACATCCCTTCAATCAGCAAAGTATTGGTGCCTACACCGCTCCCGATGGTTCCGCCAAAAGGATTGCTAACAATTTCAGTGATCGTAAACAAAGGAGGCATTTCATCAAACAAAACGATGTCATATTGATCGACTGCTGAGGCATTGGCGACTTGAAATGAGTATTCCACTTCCGTACAGGGAAAAGTCAACTCAGGAGAAACCGTTTTTTCCAAACGAACGGTATAAGGGCAAGAACAACCATCTTTTTGCGAAGCTACCGGACCAGAAGACAGTCGAGTAACCAAACCAGTTTCTGTATCGAGTCGAAAAAAATTACGCGCTTCAGACTCTCCTTTTAAATCTCCATAACCATACAAACGGCCAAAAGAATCAAAAAAGACTGCTCCCATCGCATCAGCGACATCAGAAACCGGAAAGGTATTGGTATCCACCTGCCCGGATACGGGGTCAATCGTAATTAATTTATTGGATACACGGTCAAAACCATAAAGGATTCCTGAGAGTGGATTAAAAGCAATATCTGTACATAGTATCGCGGGACTACTAATCAGCGGAATACTTGTAATCGGGTAACTGGAGTCAGAAAGGTCAATAAATACAATTTCTTTGCTTCTGGAAGGAAAACCAGTAGCGGATAGCAAAACCATAAATTGTCCATCGGGTGTAATATCGGCCGCATAATAACCTGCCTGAAAATCAAGATCGAGTAAAGTGGCCAAAGGAGTAGCGATACCATCTGCTCCGATGCGATTGAGTTCAAAAGTCGAAGGGTTAATCGCGTAAATGTAATTATCCGTTTGGCGATAAGCAATGGCATTGAGCAATTGTCCGGTACTTCCTGCGGAAACAGGGTTAAAAACAATGTCTTCGGTCAAAGGATCAATTTCCACATTATATAGCTGACTTTGTCCTCCTGAATTAGCCAAAACCATATAAAAATCACCCCCACAGCTAAAAGGCTGACTGTAACTGGAAAAACAAACCAGGCAAGCCAATAAAGGGAGTAGCTTTTGGAAAAATCGGGTCATCAAATTGTTGTTAAGTATAAATCAGGTATTACAACATTGAAAAATTGATTGAATCATTTACAAGTTGGTTACACCTTGGTTTTAATAAACGTATTGTACCTATTAAAAATTTGTTTGTTGCCACAAAAAAGCCTGTTTTATGATTCTCTTTGTTTTTTGCCTCCAATTTTCAACAAAACCCTAAAATAAGCTTAAAAATAGGACTTATCATTTCCCTCTTACCAAAAAAAAGATTACCTTTGCCATCCAAATTTGATAAAAAGATAGTTCTATTATGAAAAAAGATATCCATCCTAAAAATTACCGAACCGTAGTGTTCAAAGATTTTAGTTGTGATAAGTCTTGGTTGACTAATTCTTGTGCTCCTACAAAGGACACTATTACTTGGGAAGATGGCAAAGAATACCCACTGATTAAGTTGGAGATTTCTAATGAATCTCACCCGTTTTTTACTGGGAAGATGAAATTTGTAGATACCGCTGGACGTATCGACAAATTCAATAAGAAATTTGCTAAAACCAAGTTTGCCAAGACGATAACTCCTGAAGAAGAGGAGACTACAGGCGAGTAAGCTGGTCTGTTAAGTTAAAATATTTGCAAAAGCCTCGTTGAAAAGCGGGGCTTTTTCTATTTTTGGGTTGTTTCTTAACTAATTCAGGTTGCGAACAACTCGTGATTTACTAATTTATTGATCAATAATTGGTTGATTTAACGCTCAGTCGTCAATCAATAAGGAATCAATTAATAATGTTGCACTCAATAACACACGCTATGATGAATGTAATCCTGTTCGATGATGACCTCCGGGATCGTCTTCTTCCACTCACCTTTACCCGTCCAATCGGAGAGTTGCGCATTGGTATATTGACCATTCGGGAAAAATGGGAAAAATGGTTGGATGCTGAAATATCTTACATCACCCAAGATTACCTTTCTGATAAATACCCGATCAAAATTGCCGATGAAAACTTTGTAATCAGCGGCTCTGCCCTTCCCTCAGATCACCTTTGTCGTTTGATTCAACAGCTTGATCCAAATGAAGCGTTATTGCAAAATGGAGAACTGATCGCTGCCCGCCTCAATCGATCTCAATTCAACAGCTTGATAAAAGAAGAAGAAATTGAAGAGTTAGAGGGATTTGATTTGGGAGACACACCTTTTATTCGCATTAATGGACTTTGGGACCTTTTTGCCAAAAATGATCAAGCCCTCCGCGAAGATTTCAAACTGATTACCAAAGATCGAACTTCGCAACCTATTCCGGCCAATAATCACGTCATCCAACCAGAGGATATTTTTCTGGAAGAAGGGGCTTTGGTGCAATGTGCCACCCTCAATGCCAGCAGCGGGCCAATCTACATTGGCAAAAACGCAGAAGTGATGGAAGGCAGTGTGATCCGCGGTTCCTTTGCATTGGGCGATCATTCCAAAGTAAAACTCGGCACTAAAGTTTATGGTGCAACCACCATCGGACCTCATTGCAAAATTGGCGGTGAAGTGAGCAATTCTGTTTTGCTTGGCTTTTCCAATAAAGGTCATGAAGGTTATTTGGGCAATTCCGTACTCGGCGAATGGTGCAATATCGGCGCTGGTACCAGTTGTTCCAATCTCAAAAACAATTATGCAGAAGTTCGCCTTTGGGATTATGGTACAGAAAGATTTATTCCTACCGGCCAGCAGTTTTGCGGCTTGATCATGGGTGATCATTCCAAGTGTGGGATCAATAGCATGTTTAATACCGGAACGGTGGTTGGCGTATCGGCCAATATTTACGGTGATGGTTTTCCTCGAAATTTCATTCCTTCTTTTTCTTGGGGTGGTGCGAGTGGTTTTTCTACTTATAAAATTGAAAAATCTTTTGAAACTGCAGAACGGGTAATGGAAAGACGACAAAAAGAATTAGACGAGCAGGAAAAAACCATTCTCTCCAAAATCTTTGACCTCTCTTCCAAGCATCGACGGTGGGATAAGATTATTCTTCAATGACCAGTTAGACTTTATTCTAGCTTAGTGAACGAGGTAAAAAAAGAGATAAAAGTCTATTGAATTTTCCAATGCATGCGAATACCCTTCTGGAAAAAATACCTGAGTTATCTTTTTGAGATTCATCTGGAAAGTCGATCCAGTGAATACAATGAAGAATTGCATGTGAGCTTAATAGATGGTCGTTATCAATTGTATACCGAAAATGCGATTTACTCTTTCGCTGATTTGTATCACAATTTTAGAACTACTTTCCAGGAAATTTCCCTAGGACAAAATACCAAAGAGGTATTGGTACTTGGTTTAGGATTGGGCAGCATTCCCTATATGCTGGAAAAAACTTTTCAAAAAAAATACCACTACACCAATATTGAAATCGACGAAGAGGTGATCGACCTTGCCAATAAATACGTCTTGCAATACCTCGATTCAACCCAGGTATCGATCTGTGCAGATGCTTATGCCTATGTAGCGCTTTGTGAAGAAAAATTTGATTTGATTGCTGTCGATCTTTTTTTGGACAATGTCATTCCTGTAAAATTTGAGGAACCTGTCTTTCTGCAAAATTTAGAGGCTCTCTTAAATCCTGGTGGCATCCTTATCATCAATCGCCTGGCGGATTTGCCTTCGGATCGGGAGAAAACGAAAGTTTTTTTTGAAGATCGATTTTTGAAAGTATTTGAAAACGGAAGGTATTTAGAAGTAGAACGGAATTGGATGTTGATTGGAGGAGAAAAACAGAGAGGACAAGGTCCTCTCTGAGTAAAATTATTTGCTATTTAATACCTTATTCTACTTTCACTAGGCGTTCGGTAGCCACAATACCATTGTTGTTGTTCATTTGTACAAAGTAAATACCCGTTGGTAAATTGGAAATATCTAATTCAACATCAGCATTTTCAGAAAAGACTGCTTGCTTAGATAATATTTTTCCAGCAGTATCAAGGATATAGATATTGTTGATTGGATTAAGTTCATCCTGGAAAATTTTCACCCCTACGTGGTCAACAGCTGGATTAGGGGTCATGCTAACCGCTCCAAGGAAATTTTGATCAACCAGATTGGAGCGTTCAGAAGATCCACCTCCAGTGAATCCCATACAATCCTTCAGAGTAATCCATTCACAAGCCTCGTACTCACAATCCCCATAGGATAAAGTAACACAAAGTTCCCATGGTCCTGGTCCTGGGTAGGAATGGAAACTATTAGTGCCCATTTCGCCATCTCCATAGGAATATTTGGTCTCTAATTCACCACACAAATTATCATGGTAGACAATATCAAAACCAAGTACAACTTGACAAGGATTAAACGGATTAACTTGTCTGATCCCAAGGTTTTTAATGCTTAGATCACAACAAGGTTCGCATTCAGGGTTTTCATATACCTGAACGTCCGAAGTTTCTGTAAAACAATCACAATCTAAAGACCCCGTCAATACTCTGAACTCATAAGTTTTACCAGGTACCAAACCACTGATCGTCATACAAGATTCAGTGCTGCTTTGGGTTTGCCAGGTATCGCCTTCGATTCTGTATTGTACGACAAAACTGGTAATGTCACAATCCTCCAAACCAAGAATACAAACTTCTACCTCTTCACAACTATCACCAACTGGCTTGATCGTAAATTCCTTTGGAGCCTCACAACAATCGGAGACGCAATCAACAATTTCTGTAGTAGATGAATTTCCATTACCATTTTGATCAAAATACCATTGGTAAGTTCCAGGTCCATCAAAGCAATGAACAATTTCCAAAGTGCCACCGGAGTTATTGCCCGAATACCCATCATCAGGGTTATCTTCATCTGGATAAAAAACCCAGTCGCCTCCAGGATCGTTGAACTTTAGTAAATAAGTCGCACAGCATTCGTCTACGCTTAACAAGTGTGCAGACGCTGCTTCTAGGGAATTGTTGAAACTTAAAAATGCCATCACAAAAAACAAGGAAGACATTAATTTTAAATAACTCTTCTTCATAATAAAAAGGTTTTTGGTTAAATAGAGATTATGATTGAAGAATTCAGACCGCACATGCGCCTGTATGCGCGTATACGCGAGAAAAATTCATTGATTTAA